>VUJU01000464.1:0-102960 GCA_009835225.1 Aphis craccivora
TAAATTAATTTTCTTCGAAATATAAAATAAAACCGGCACTGAGGAGAAATTATAACAACTGACTAATGAATACCTAGTTGTTATGTAAAAAATAATAGAACTTGTGATTTTATACGAAACGAAAATTTCGAAAACTGTCAAAACGTACTAGACAATAAATAAATTATTCATATTTTCATTGTTATAATAAAACATTTCAATTGTGGCCAGCATATGGTTTTATACACTTCTTTTCAGCCAACATAGCATTATTTTATTATTATATCATCACTGTTCACTTATTAAATGATTTATTTATATATTACAATTTACAACTATTACTATTATTATATTTGTATGAGATTATTTTATTAAATGAATATTATGAGAAATAAATACCATATGACATATATTATGTTAAACTTAAAAAACAATTTTATGATAAATGCACAATTGAAAACAAGTATAATAATAATCTTTTCGACGTTAGTGTTTACTTTGATGTACTTTATGCTTAATAATTTAACTATAGTAATATTAATCAGGCTCTTAAGCTAATCATCAAGTCGGTATTAAAGATCAATTAAACTCTGGTTCTCTAGACCCTTTCAACTCAAATTTAAAAATATTGTATTTTTATATTTTTACGGCTGTATATTACTGTATAATTTTGTAATGTTATATTAAACAAAATATAAGTTGTATGTCCATCTCCTTTTCATTCAATCAAGGTTTTTAAATAACACCAGAATAGTTCGCACACTGCATAAAATCATTTTAAGAAAACGTGCATGGCGATTAGCGCTTATAATTTCAAAAAAGGTAACACGATTTTGTCTCACTAAAGTGATAGAGAATAAAAAGTTAAACACGATTGACAAATACTAGTTATACTATACATAAAATAACATCTCGGTACATTTTGCACATAATAACCATAACATCACAACATTAAAAATAATAATATATCACAAAACAAATAATGAGGTAAGTACTTATCGATCTATATTATCACGTTATGGTGTGATGGAGTGTGGAAAAAATTATCGACATCTTTCTTTACATGAAAATTATAATAATACTTTTTTAAAATGGGTAACGAAAAAAAATTTATTCTGCAGCGGAGACAAATAAATACTTTGTATATTGAAGAATGAAGACAGTCATATTACTTTCAGATTAAGAATAAAAATACATTATACAATATCACTTTACTAGTCTAGTCTTACCATCATCACAATTTACCGTTTTACAATTAATCTAAGCTGACCTGTGAGAATAGTGTTCCATTTTCTGTTTCACGGACCCGTCGTAAACTTTATTTTCTGTCGTTTTTGAATACAATAGCTTAATGTTTATACTTAGAAACGCAGTTATTAAAACGCCAGAATAATTTAAGTCTAATCCAAAATATTCTTGACATATATATTATATAGATAATTATAAGATATAAAAAAATGAAAAATATTTAAATTAATTTTCTTCGAAAATAAATTGAAACCTGCACTGAGGAAAAATTATAACAACTGACTAATAAATACCTAATCATTATGTAAAAATGATAGAATTTGAGACTTTATACGAAATTAAAATATCGAAAACTGTCAAAACGTATTAGGTAATAACTAATAAATAAATCATTCATATTTTAATTATTATAATAAAACATTTCAATTGTGGCCAGCATATGGTTTTATACACTTCTTTTCAGCCAACATGGCATTATTTTATTATTATCATCACTGTTCACTTATTAAATGATTTATTTATATATTACAATTTACAACTCTTATTATATTTTTATAGGATTATTTTATTTTAATAATTATGAGAAATAAATACCATATGACATATATTATGTTAAATTGTTAAACTAAATAAAGAATTTTATGATAAAAGCACAATTGAAAACAAGTAATATTAATTTTTCCGATGTTAGTGTTTACTTTGATGTACTTAATGCTTAATGAATAATTTAGCTATAGTAATAAATCAGGCTATTTAGCTAATAATCAAGTCGGTATTAAAGATCAATTAAACTCCGGCAATCTAGACACTTACAAATCAAATTTAAAAATGCTTATTACTGTATAATTTTGTATTAATATATAAAACAAAATATAAATTAAATGTCCATCTCATTTTCATTCAATCAAGGTTTTTAAATAACACCAGTATATAGTTTGCACACACCATAAAATCATTTTAAGAAAACGTGCATGGCGATTAGCGCTTACAATTTCAAAAAAGGTAACATGATTTTGTCTCACTAAAGTGTTAGAGATTAAAAAGTTAAACACGATTGACAAATACTAGTTAAACTATACATAAAATAGATCGATATTATCAAGTTATGGTATGATGGAATATGGAAAAAATTACCGACATCTCTCTTTACATAAGAATTATAATAATACTTTTTTAAAATGGGTAACGACAAAAATGTTATTCTGCAGCGGAGACAAATAAATACTATGTAGGTTGAAGACATTAGACAGTCATATTACTTATAGATTAAGAATAAAAATACATTATACAATATCACTTTACTAGTCTAGTCTTACCTTCATCACAATTTACCGTTTTACAATGAATCTAAGCTGACCTGTGAGAATATTGTTCCATTTTCAATGTTTCACGGACCCACCGTCGTAAACTTTATTTTTCGTCGTTTTTGAATACAATTGCTTGATGTGTATAGTAGTGTACAATGTATACTTAGAAACGCAGTTATTAAAACGACAGAATAATTTAAGTCTAATTCAAAATATTATTGATATACCTATATATTATATTATTATAAATAAAAAAAATGAAAAAAATTTAAATCAATTTTCTTCGAAAAATATAACAAAATCGGCACTTAGGAAGTAGTATTCTTTGATTATAACGAATGACGAATGAATATAGTTATTATTTAAAAAAAAAATAGAAATTATGACTTTAAACGAAATAAAAATTTCTAAAACTGTCAAAATGTATTATGTAATAAATAAATTGTTGATATTTTCATTATAATAATAAAAAATATCAACTGTGGCCAGCATAATTTGTATACACTTCTTTTCAGCCAAAATAGCATTATTTTATTATCACTGTTCACTTATTAAAAAATTAATTTATATATTACAACTTTTACTATTATCACATTTTTATGAAATTATTTTGTTATTATGTTTAAACATATATAATATATATACATATATATTGTGGTGCCAAACCCTTTATACAGATGGGCTGACTGTCCTACTTTTGAAAGTGGGTGGGTGGGTCGTGGGTAAGTTATAATTGGCTATTCAGGTTATTACTTAAAATCCATGCAAAATGATATCTTAAATATCAACAAATATTGACTTAAATATTTTCACGTACTTAACCTAGCCATAAATATTTAACAACAACAACAACAACGGTTAGACATAGGGCTTACATTTATTAGTGACAAAGTCATATTATTAAGTTCACCCATCAACACCGCCACTTCAATGATCATAATATGTATAATATGTATGATCATGAACTGCAATATTGCTTACGCGTGCTCAACACCCGTTTATTATTACAATTGTCATTTTTTTCTATACACATATTCCCTTCTGAATTTTAGAGTACGATAATATGGATATAATATATAGGCAAGATAACGTCACTAAAGTATCATTTGATAAAACATATTATGGAAATATGTGATGATATTAAATTGTAATAATATGCACCTATACCCATAAATCATAATAATTAACAAAAAGTTTTGGGAATTTAAAGTGTTAACACGAATTAACACTTTTGGTAATTTTACAATAAAAAATAAACGAAATTTCAATGAAATTAAAATAATATAATAATCCTTATTTGTATATATTATATCATATTATCCTATACGCTTACTACGTCAATTAACGTAATTGAATAAATGATTTTTTTTTTTTTGTTCGAAATATGAATTTTTATGTATGGACAAATAATTATTTACATACAATTGCGATTAAAAGTTTTTATCAATTATAAAACAAAGTGATTATATTAACAAAGAACATTATTATTTTAATCCAAAAAGCATTATAATCTACAACGAGTACCTATTATAAATATTTTAAGTTCATGGAGTATTGATAAAAAAGAAAGAGTCACAAGATTCGCACAAAATATGGAGTATACTGAAATAATATTTCACTTGTTTAAACCCTAATTATTTTACTAATAATGATAACAAAAAAAAAAAAAAAATAATAATAATAAAACAATTTATTTGAAATTCGATAATAAGTAACCTGAAATTTAATTTTTATAAAATATTATTTTTTCAGTTGTTTTTGATCTAAAAATCACGATTAGTATTGGTCATTGGCTAGTTAAAATTTTTGAATTTAATTAGAAGTAATATTATAGTTAAGCTCACTGAAAAAAATGATGATGGGATTATACGTACATAATATAATCAAAATATTTCATAAGTAATAACGAATAACTATATAATACGTGAAATATATAACATTGTAAGTATAGGGTTCTGGGTTTCCCTATTTTGTGATTTCCTGTTATTCTGTGTTAGTCCTATGAGAAAACTGAATAACCAAGGCAAAACCACTATACGTGTTTAATAGAATTTTCAGTCACTCAACTGTTCGCTGAGACCATGAGGTGGTATTTAACGATTTATACAATTGTACAGTGTTTTTGATTAGCAACATCTTCAACATTCTTTTAAAGCATCAAGCATTCAAGTAGTATTGAATCATCATTCGTTGCGGTTATATACGAATACAATATATGGATATTGGATATAGTTAAACAAAATACTATCAGGTATTAAATACGATTATTATATTTACTTTATACATACTATTTACGATTTGTAATATATGTATTTTATACTATAAAATGATATTTAATAACTCAAAGATTTACTGTTACTAATGTCACTAGTGGTTGGTAGATTTCGTCCAATTCTTTTGAAAATTAAGTATCTAGCCAACAATAATAATTATTAACATACTATTTATAAATCAGTGTAAATAGGTTAAAAATAGTATACAAAATTATTTAAAATAGTATTTTAGTGATAGTATAGTGATTGAAGACTGCTTTAGTGTTGATGTCTATTAAATATGTGGTAAATTGTTTGTACTAATGATGATGATAATATTGTCCGAAGCTACAAACATTAAATTTAAAATAATATTATTTAGGTAAAAATCGGGTTTACCACGAATCAGCATAATATTCTACGATAAATTATATATATATATATATATATATATATATATATATAATAGTATATTTTTATTCAAATAATTATAGGAAGATGACCTGCAGAAGCATTGGTGTTTGGGACAGGAAATATCTTCGAGGACTTAAAATATAAGTGTTAGTATTCTGTATAACGTAGTTCCGGAATGTTGTTAAAAAACTGAAACTTTATATTTTGATGTTAACACATTTAAAAAAAAAAACTAAAAATAGATTGGTGACAAATCATGTTATATACCCGCACAATCGTACGGAGTTCAAAAATCGCCTACCAATAGTTAACATACCTATGTCATATTTCACACGATGTAATCATACAAAAGGGTCAATAATATGAGACATAATAATATTAAATTTATTTGAACATTGTATAAATGTATAATATAACGTTATTATCAGTGTTTGACGCGTCTCGTATTAGTAGTTTTCCAACTAATCGTACACTTCTACTGCTGTTGCGGGGGTGTAATTCCATTGAGATAACAATAATAATATAATAATACGAGTACATTATAGTATTATATTATATTATAGTTGAGAAAAACCATATCAGAACGAAAAGAACGGGTGCGGCAATATAACAATATGTATATATAGGTATAGGGTGGTATAGAACGATTTAATAGCTACCGTGTTCGATCTTAGCTGCTGATCGTGTAGCTATATTATATATAATTATATTTTTTTTATACTCGTTGATCCCGTCTAGCACTTAATATATATAAACGAAAACAACAACACATTATAGCAGTAGAAAACACAACAATTATATTATATGGATTATCTTTAGATAATAATAACCTTATCTATAAATTATGATATATCTGCATTACATAATATATTATATACGCTGTATGCTATATCTGCACGAAGATTTGCATATTATGTTTGTTTTCTTTGTAAAACTCGGGTTTTCGGTCGCTTCATTTTCGTGTTTTACATGTAGGTAATCATATTTTAAAATTATATCTACTAAAACTATCAAAAATAGACTAAATTTGACATTTTATGTATTTATTCACGCAAATCAACGATTTCAGAAATAATAAATAAGAATTAATATTCCAAACATATAGAATTGTATAAAAAATATTAGACACCGTAGGTAGTTAATTTCTATGAATAAAAACATGTGACTAAAGCGTTAATGAAGCTGAATTATTTTAGATTTTAAAAGTGTATGCTACAAAATATGTAATAGCTACGAATGGCAACCGGAAAATATACGAAAATACTCTGCAAATCAAAGTGTCTACGTTAATATAAATCACCACAGTGGATATAAACAATAACACGAATGAGTAATCTATAAAAAAAAATCTGCATAAATTTCGTATATACATTTATTTATTTATTATGAATATATTATATGTGCTGAGCTATTTTGTACAATATTAACAAATAAAAACAGGTATACATTTAAATTATGAAAAATAACCAGAAAAAAAGGATATAAAGATAAAAAATATTTATAATTATTATAATAACCAGCTATTATTTAATAATAATATAGTCATCACAAATTTATTATGCAAAATTTGGTCGTATTTTCAATAAATATGTCCTTACTCCTTACACGGTCGTGCCATCCATAATTTGACGCGTCACGTCAAAATACGCTATGGATATATTTTTAATACACCATATTGTATTATTATTAGTACGTATTACCGTGAATTTAGTCAAACTTGCCGACATGCATTTACAGTGGTAATCAAATGACCATCGGTTATTATTGCTGATAAAAAGTTTAAAATATTTTACTCGCTTAAAGTTTATATAGTATACATTTTGACACTTCCCAACTTTTAACCCGATTCCAAAGATAATGTGACAAAAAAAAAAAACAACACAACCAATAACGGACGAAACAATATAAATCGTAAAGGCATTTCAAGCGAAGCGAATAGTTAACCCTCGTTTACCGCATGCGGATACTTCGCTGGTCACTGATTTTTTTTTTTTATTTCATTCGCCCCTCAAACTCTGCAGATACCATCATATAAACGTCGTAATCCTTAAGTACCTATATAATATACCGACACCGAGAGTCGGCTGTACGATTTTTTTTTTTTTTATCTTTACTGACGGTCAATTTCTAATTCGTCGTCGCCCCTTCTCTAAAGTCGTGTGTTGTTTTTTCCTCGCTTTTATTTTATCATTTTACGATGGCGTAGACGCCACGCAACGCCGTCGTAAAACTGTCGGCGCGCGCGGCTACCACTCTTTGGTTTCTCATCTCTTTCTGTGTTCACCGCCGCTACCTCTGTTATAAGTGTATGTTATATAGAATACGGTTTATATTAATATTATGAACATACTCGTTATACAATAAATAATAATATAATTTAGTGATAATGTGATAGTATTGTATCGTTTTATGTGTATATATAATAATTACACACAATACATACACGTATACGGCGTGTGTGCATTGTCCACACGCACTTTAATCTACGTATATTGTATAATACTATTGTGTTGGTGCAGCAAATGTACACAATGCACTGCACACGCGACCACCAGAGTACTTCTGTCTCGACCGGTCATATTATAATACGTTACGGTCAATGATCATAATAATGTATTCAGATATTATTAAAAATGGCTAGACGCTTTATTGAATGCCTATTACTGCAGTGATGGCAGACAGCAATAGCGTCACAGAAATATAAATAAAAAACAATAATTTTTTATTATTGTCCGGTGTATAAGAGGGGATATAAATGATTATGTAACGCGTTATAGATTTAAACGTTTGATTTTCGAATAATGTCGGTGGCTCCGCGTGAGGACGTCGGAAATAGGTAGGTATTAGTTATAAAATATAATAATGATATTAATTCTTTTCCACCGGAGACCTGTTGCACGTCGGAAAATAACAGCCTCCACTACCCCCACGATGGTCAACCGAATCCACCGACCGTGCGTAACACCGGCGGCATCGTCGTATATATATATAGGTACCTGCTTATAGCTTATAATATTATAATATTTGACATAAAAAAACGAACAGGTATGGAATGATTAAAAATATGTGGAGTGAACCGGTATACAGAATGTTCTCCGTCAAACGGTCTGCGTGAAACGTAAATCGTATATAATATTGCAGGTCACGACTACGATGTATCCGTTTCCGAAATATTTGAACGCCCTGTAAACGACCACTCAGCATATAATATGATAATCCTCTGGCACACAATATAATATATGACGAGTGGTTTAAATCCATCGTACCTACCTACTCGTATTATTATACATGGCTGGTTCTACAGCTCAGCTCCCGTACGCGTGTAATCGTTCAAAGATAATGTATTATTATTCACTCAGACCGCATCGAATGTCCTCGTCGTCGAAATATCGTGTTAAATATAAAATAATATTATAATATTAATAACGCTCGGTGGTGGTCGTTGTCACTACGTATTATCGGGACGCCATGCCTTACTGCCCTCCGCCTGTCCAGGATTAAAAAATTTCGAAGAAATAAAAAAAAAACATAAAAACAAATATACCCGTTTTAAAGTTTGAGTCACCATATAATATTATTATGTATATTATAATATTAAGTACGTATTAACGATATTCCCACTCACTACCGCGTGTATACCGTCTTATATAATTTTCTATACTTGTACCTGTATCAACTAAATATATATTTATCGAGACGGATGACGATGATTTATCGATCTATCCTTGTTGAGCCTAAGGACTAACCGAATATCCCTCGATTCGTTAAACTACGATATCGGACTGTTCTTTATTCTAAGTTTTTTTTTTTTTTTTTTTTTTATTCGTCTTTATTCTGTCTAGTCCGACGACGACAATCTGTAATGATATTCGATGAATTTTTAATATACATATTATATGTACTTAAACATGCTGCAGTTAACTCAATCGCTTATAGTAGGTATACGTTATTGGGTCATAGGTCAAAAATAAATAATAATAACTATTATACAAAATAATTATAGTTTTAAAAAGGTATATTTCTGTGTCTCTGTTCATGTTATTTGTATAGAGTGTACCTGCTCAGACGTTTTACAGTTGGTACTAATTTGAAATACAGATTCATCCTGTTTTTTTTATATTCTGCAGCTAGTTTCCTAGGCCCTGGCAATAATTAAAAATAGTAAAACGTCATGTACGGTTAATTAATGGTGTTATAATACACTTAGTTCAGGATTAATTTCCAATGTTAAACTTTAATGAGTAATTTATTATATCATCTTTATATAATTTTGTTTTGTAATGTTTTAAATGTGTTTAAGTTCGACATTGCCTCAGAATTGAAAAGCATATGTCTATATTGGCTTAATTATATACAATTTTTAAACGAGTGTTTAATGTTTAGTTTAGTATTTTATTAGACATTAATGTTTTAAGCAATTTTATTAAAGACATAAATTTAAAGTTAGTATTTATTTTTGCCCTATGTGTGGTTCCCAATTGAGACGTCGGTCAAACGTTAATTATCCTATATAGGTACTTAATTAATATGGATATCAGCTTAAGAGATTCTAGAACAGCAATGAGGTGAAAAATAAAGGGAGTTTTTAGGAATTTTGTTTGGTTTACTTTAACTCACTATTTATTGTATCAGTTAGAAATTAGGCATAGGAGGTGATTTTGAAGATTCGGGAAAGCAGTAACTAGGTTTTCATGTATAAATATAATTGTCTTATTGTCCGCAAACCCAGTTTCAGTTGTATTTGGAGACTTTATTTAATCGAAATAATAATAAAACGATTGGAATGTTTTTACTCTTGTAGAATGTAGAAGTTATAATTTTAACCTTGATATAATATCATTTCAAACATATTCAAATATTTTCTGTCGAAATTGCAGGTTATTTGTATTAACGTTGTACAATAAACGTTTTATAATTTATGTGTAAATAGTACAATTTGACACGAAAAAATCGACCGTGAAAACGATCCACCTACAGTCAAAATAAAGACTTTTATAGGTATTATTAAACTACATATATATATATAGTTACTCGCAATGCACTGAACAATACATTGTCACATAGTTCGAGTGCTATAAAAAAAAAAAAAAAACTTTTATTGTTATATATGAATATATACATTATACATATGTATTATATGTATACATATAGTTTATTAAGCACAATTATAGTTATATAATATGTATGATATAATATATAATATAGTATTCCGAGACGATAAAAATGTATAAATCAATATAATATATGCGCGACGGTCTTTTGTAAAAAAAAAAAAGTAGTTTGTAACATTTACAACAATATTATAAATATGTAATAATAGTACCATAATATACTAATAAATGGCATATTCAGCACGAAATGTATAGTTACAGCACATACCTATATGTATATAAAATGATAATATAATATATAATAAAACATGACTAAAGCTATAATACCTACCTATATAATATTATATCTACCTACTTAATAATTTTAAAACGAAAAACGAAACACTGCACCACTTTCAAACATAATATATAATATTATAATATTATGGCTGCATATATATATATAAAATATAATTTACTCGCGTTTCATCGTTGACGATTATTATTACAAGTCATTAATATCTACGTATATATAGGTATATAATATTGTGTACTTAATGTATATTAATCAAGCGATATTACATAATATATATATATTATATTATTACTATGACACTATAATATATAATACAATAAAATATCATTTTATCATTAGGTATTTAATTTGTAATGTTTTTGTTGTTATTATTCAAACAAAAAACATAGTACAATGATCTGGTCCATTGGAAAATTACAAATAATATTAGTTATAACAAAATTGAAATAATGATTTTTTTTCGTCCATTTATCGCGTATCTAAACTTATATCTATACATACAACCGTATGTATTTATCATCTATAATATATACATGATTTATATTTATATGTACAGTGTGAGAATGCCTTAAAAACGAAAATGAAATTCATATAATAAATAAAACATGTAATATAACTATATATTATGCTTAATGCCTCTTTTACTCACTATATATAATATAACTAATAACTATATAATAATAATAATAATAAATAATATCTAACATTGCACTCGTACATATTACAAATAAAAATTTACAATTTATACAAAGGTAATAATATATTATTACCTTTATATAAATACAAAATAATATTAGATTATAAAGTACCTAATCGCGTATGAGTGATATATTTATGTGTCATATTGTGAATATATTTTAATTCCATGTGACCACTTTCATAGAATAATAACTATTTTCTAACAATATTTGTTATTTTACGAATCAAAAAATTACCGATATCATGTACACCAACATGCATAATATTATTATAATTACTATTATTGTTATCACATTCACCTGTCACCACAGAATATAGGACATTATTCGAATGAAACGTTATTTACGTAACATAATAATATTATTTGTCTATCTCTTGTACACTAAGTGTAGAGCGTCTCGAGATTTTTTGGAAAAACTGTCAACAATATATGATACATGTCTATTCGGGATCTGCGCTGGTCGCATAATCTCATTTGAGAGCCGTGTTTTAGTTCAAAACTGTTATTAAAATCGATATTGGATTGCACACGCCTAGTTTTCCAAAATGTATAAAATATGTATGCTAATATAATTTATAATCACTGTGTTATAATATATATATATATATATATTTGTACACACCAGCCAAAAGTCTAAAACATTCCTTATATAATATATAATATGTACCTATAGCTGATCGAAAACTTTTAAGATGCGCCCGTATATTTATAACATACAAATACTATTACTACTACAACTAATAATAATAATAGGTATTTTTTTTATTTATATACACGCAATAAACGTCAAAGAAAAATAAATATATGAGATAAAATATGATATTTAAATGCTATAAAAGTTTCAATAATGTTTAAATTAAAAATACACAAATATATATATATATTGGTATTACAATGGCGTGGACATTATTGTGTGTACGAAAAGAGAACGTTATATAATATGATGACTGTAAACTGTATGTAGTACACTACACAATAATATAATAATAAGATGAATCGATCGATACGATATTATAACGCAATATTATACCTACAATCACTGAACCACATAGGTACGCTGCCCTGCTCTGCTTAAACCATATTATAATATTATGTATACCCGTATATTAAATAATACATTAGATATATGGTTTAGCGTTGTATGTGTGCAGAAGACCGATTTATTCGACGTACAACGACTGTATACAATTTACACATACGTATTAAAAAGTGATTATTTTTCGAAAATAAAAGGATTTTATGTTTTATTTGAATCAGTAATTTTTTCACCCGTAATAGAACAACAAACTGTTTTATATTTTTCGATATGGCATAATTATATATTATCAGTATATATTTTTAATATTCATTGTATTTCATGAGGTATTGTGATTCGCGGATCCGAGTCTCAAGTATAATATTTTGTATGCAATATACGACACATATAATCATCACAAAAAAATGGCATAAAAATACGAATCTCTGTACAGGATATAATATAATATATTACGTTAAAATGACTACAATAATATTACTATCACACGCTTGTACGTAAAATATTATTCAAAATAAAAATATTTATAATCGCTCGACCCAATATCATCGGTACGATCACTGCAGATTGGTACACACGATAGGTCTCATTAAAACATAATTTTGTTTAATATTAGTACGGAGCGTGTCGCGAGGACTTAGGAATCTGAGTACACGTGATAGCGACGAAAAATAAAAACAGTCCAAAGTCCGTTCAGCACATGGGCGAAGCGACCGGAGGCTGTGACAGGGCAAAGTGTCCTGGTGGCGGTTGGGGCGCCACTGGCGATCCGCCGACGCCTCCGGGCCCGCCGCCGGGTGACATGGCTGCCGGAGACCAGGCCTGTAGACCCTGCAGCGCGCCAAGACGTACGCCGCCGTCTCTGTCGTCCATCATGGACTGCATCATTTTCGTGGCCATCTGCCTCTGAGCTTCCCGTTCTTCCATCATGTGACGTCTGCAAAAAATTGAAATAAAAAAAAAAAAAACATTAAAATCACGTCATGTATCGCTCAACATTACTAATATTCATTGTATATACAAATTATTGTGGTGTAGAAATTATAAATTATTATAAAATATTATCGTTATTTATTTATATGGTGTTTTATTAAGTTATATTATATTAAAATCAAATGTATGGTGTATTGGAATAGAAAATAAAGTTCACGCAATAAACATCTATACGGCTAGAGGTAACTTTACGAGAAAAAATTCAGTATAAAATCTATTTTGCATAAATAATAATAAACCTGTGGTAAAGTGCTCTATATGTATGAATAATCGAAAACCATATATACGAGCTCTGAAACGTAGAAAATCGTGATTTACAGAATTGCGAAGTGGTTGGTCCACTATGTATAGTGTATATATTACTGTATACATTATATACGATATTTCTATGTTGGCCGTTGCGTCGACAAATTGATGACACAACTGACAGCCGTGAAATTCGCTATATCTGCACTATTGGCCTATAATGCACCGTGTACACTGTACATATTATATTATATATCAATATGCATGTACCTATATATATATTATATAATATAGTGTTTGCGCGAAAAGGGGAGCATATAATCGCGTGTGTGCGAAAGCGCCGAAAGTTGACAGTTTAAAAGCCGGTCTGAATAATTTAGCTGATTTTAAAACGCAGTTTAAGCGGATTTCTGTAACGGTCATGCCGCCGCCTCGAGTCCGATGAAATATTAAACGCGTTTGGCCGCGACCCGTCGGCATGTAAGATTTCCGCATCCGGAGTATTTATATAAATAAATATGATAAAAATATATATAAAATGTATAAATATTATAATGAATAAATATTATACCGTACAACGAGCGATCTCATATATGGCATAATATAAAGCTCAGTACCTACTCACAGTCGACGACTTTTTACGTTTTTCAACTAGAACATAATATAATGTGATCTACTATAATATTATTCTTAATTTCAAATAGTTCTTATTATTTATATTCATTTAAAAGAAAATATAGTTATTTATTTATAATTAAATATTAATATTTTAATAACATTTTAGAAAAAAATAATTTGCAAGAAACACAAGTCGTTGAGTTTTAAATCCGAGTGGTGTGCGGAGAGCTGTAGTTAAAGATATGATGTATTCAATCAAATCTAATCTAAAAGTTCGTTAATGACTGACGGGTAAGTCCACAAATAATGATTACAATGATTACATGATACAATACATTTATATTGTATAAATAATCGGACCGAATTGTTGGTAAATATGCACAAATCACATAACATGTAATATAATGATAAATACGAAAAATTAAAAATTAAATAAATTCAAAGTCGTATTGTTTATTCTTAGGTATACTCATAACTATTATATTATAAACTCAATTGAAGCCAAACTAACGTAAGTAAACACATAAATTAAAATCCTACACTCGTAATAAAATACAAGAACAAACTATCAACGCGCGTATCTCTATCACTGTCTCTCTCTCTCTCTCTCTCTCTCTCTCGCTCTATCGTCTCCTCGATAGTCGTGTGTATTATATGCTTGTGATGTATCCTTACGTTAATAATACGAACGATTTCATTTTCATATACCTACGTTTACGTGTAGGTACGTTTTTCGCACATCCCGTAGATATTCGATTTACTCATTCTTTTTTTATAAAACAACAGAGACGCCGCCGTGTTAAACGGAATAAAAACAAAAAAGAATATCTTTTGATATTATTATACGACCGGCGCGGCGTGGCGTAGGCGTCGGCGGCATGTTTGTACATTATCATGTACACGTACGAACGGAAACGTCAGTTCATACACAAATCTCACATTTCAAAACGACGCTTATTACTATCGAGTGTGTATAATACATTATAATATTATCGTCGTTATAGCAATGGATCATTTCATGTTATTAGATATGCGCGGAAATCCGGGTTCATTCACACAAACACAATACTGCACAATAATAATTATTAGACTGCGCCCGAATATATGCGTGAATCGATATTATTGCGACATTAAGTCGTTGCAAGAATATAAATAAATAAATAAATAAAAAATGTTATAAAAAAGCATTAATACATTTTGAGATAATAATTGCTCAATGATCAAAATGTTGGTTGACATTTTGACAGACAATAAACACAATTATCCGAGGTTTGAGTGATTATAAAAAAATGAAAAAAAAAACTATTAATATTTAAATAATAACAAGTTTCTAAATTCATTAAAAATTGATACCTTAAAAAATGGGGTTGTATTATACTTAATATATATATACGGTGAAAGATAAAAATCTGATAGCGATTCAGTTTTATGCAAATATTTGACTAAAATCGAGCAATATAGGATTTATTTAAAATAGTTTGATAGATGAATAATTTACTTATGGTGAAATTAAAATCAATGGAAAATCATAAATTTATAAAATACGCGAAAAAATTTATAAATTTTCTGTGAATGTTAATCAATACTTTTCCCCTAACAATACAATACCATGATGCATTACGCCAAGTGTTGTGAATTATTACAATTTTCTCAGTGAATAAAGAGTATTTTATATCATAATCCTATACATATATATACATTGAAGGCTTAAATTGGGTATTGTACAATGTACATAATAATATTATGTATATATTATAATGTAAATACGAAAATTCTTACTTTTCTCAGAAGTCGTAACCAACCACTAACTGCGCGTGTTTATAGATTTCTATAAAGGTATATCGTATATGAATACGCTTTTAGCACATTGTCGTTTTCTGTCGAGTAAACTTTTACCTCAGTAAATGCTGTTAAAGTTTCAAACGAGACGTGCGTTATTGTTTAATATGTATATTTTATATATATAGTATAGGTCTTGTATATTATAATAAACTCAGATGACGGCGATTATACATATTATTATTATTAACTCAAGTCTAAGAAAATTTGCAGTTTCACGGCGAAAACGGCATCATTATTATAATAATATATACGCAAGCATATCTAACGTGTTATAATATCGCGGTAGGGCGCGTGGTAGTAATAATTACGGTAAGTACTTTTCAGAAACACTTTATAATACTACCCCGTAAGGCATTATTATTCTTATTAGTAGTTTTAGCAGTAGCAATAACTGTCCATCTTGCACGTGCAGGCTATTTAATTAAATAAGTAAACGCGTAAACAAATTACTATTATAATATATTCTTTCATTTTGCGGTCATGTTAAATCATTATCGTAACGATTGTATACGAATCTATTAAATCTTAACTTATTAAATATTATATTCTTAATTATAAGTATTACTTTCGACCTCTTGGCGAAGTCGTATATTGATAAAATATAATATTTTTACTTAATTATTTTTTTTTTTTAAATTAATCATCGAATAATACAAAAAATGTACCTTGTGGCTAGTTGTATAATTATCTATCATATTATGATAGAACCTACTTCAAACAGTAACACTTACATATTATGTTGTAACTTGTAACCAATTATATTAGTACCTGTATATACTTATATGTAGGGTTTATCGAGAAGATTTTAAACATTTAAACGTAATATCTATGTAAAATTGGTAGATTTTTGTCAAGTATATACGTCATTCATCAAACTTTGTTCTTTGAAAGATTGCTAAATAATGTTGATATTAATATAAATGGAATAATCAATACAATTCTGTAAAGGTATAATATACGTTTTCAAATATATGTAAGATTTGAAGATGGGTCAATCGTCTATGGGTAAGTGAGTAATAAAATGTTTGGAAAATTATTTATTATAAAGTCGGGATTTCTGTTATAAAGAGAAAAAAGTTTAACTTTTGTTAAAGAACATAGTAACTATCCACTTCTAATATAATATAAATATTAGAATGTTAACAAACCGACATTAACTATAATCACTGCAAGACACTAATTTATCTATCGTATCAATACAAAATATGCAAATTATTGTAGAATATTAATAAAATAATTATGACAGAGTCCGTGCGTGCAGTCTCGTCTCCAAAATTAATTTAACGTTATAGGTTTCGATAATAATATTGTTTTCGACTATGACCATTCACGCACGACCATCGAAAAACTTACAACTGTTATTATTACATTTATCATAATACATCATATTATACACAATAATAATAATAATATAATCGCCCGTCGTCCTAACCTAACCTATGCATTAAGTATAATATGTCGTATGTGTAACCCAAAGTTTATAAAAAATATAATAGTGTATATACTAATATACTATCTGTAAATCTTACATGTAACCTGCCTAAATACTTAAGTTGATAACGCGCCTGTACCGTCTATGACGGTATATGTCTATGATTGTAGGTACATGTTTTATACCGATGGATTTACTATACAATATTTTATAGGTACCTAGCTGAAGACACTCGATAATCCTAATGAAAATAGCCACTATAATCCATCACTATTTATGGTTTATTTATAACACTATATACATTATTGTGTTTTATTTCGTTCAAATCTCAGTTGTCGGATTTTCGGGAAAATTATAACGTGCAGGATATTACACTCGTATTTAGTGTACACTCGTCGTGTCGCGTCGTTTTATTATACCTACATTTATATTGGGTAACTATAAATAATATTATTGTACGCGGTGAATGCCTAAATTTCAACGAGTCCTTAATCCGTTAGCGGTCTCGCTCTGCGCCTCGCGACGAGATCAGACGGCTTGAGCGAGAAAAAAGAACGTCGTCGCCGTCGCACTACTACGGTGGTGGCGCTACGTTTGGATTTCGTTGTCCCGTCGTGTGGCGCCGCCGTCCGCGCTTATCGCACACACGTCTCGCCACTGTCGGCCCTTTTTTAGTTTCCGTCTTTACCGAGAAAAAAAAACGAAAAAAACAGGTTCGACTCCTCCCGGACCGACACCGCTGCGCGTACTATACATATAGGTACACAGTGCGTACATAGGTACGCGCGTGCTGTGTATGTGATTGTATATCGTAAATTAATAATAATTGTTTACCATTTCGAAAAATAACGTTTTTATTTGTACTCGAGCACTGGGCAATAATATAACTGTTGCGCCAGTCGTGTTAATGGTTAATAATATGATAATGATACGATGTTGTCGCCTCAAATAGTGCAAACGAGATGACCGCGACAAATTTAATGGATCGTTTACCCGCAAAATTATAAAATAACCACTACGGGATTTCAGAAATCGAAAATAATCCGTAGACTGACGACGCAAAAGTTTAGGTGATATCGCCGATACATCATAATATTACAGTATCTATGTATTATCAGTATTTGCATAACATAATAATAATATTATTAATATTATATTTAGATCCGTGCTGTGTTTGTACCTACTTTCAAAGCCTTATGTACAAAGAGTTATGTACTTATGTGAAAATAATTTTGTAAAACCGTTATTAATAGTGATAATTTTGCAGTAATCTAAGTCTGATTTCATTGTTATTCGAAAAAAAAACATTATAATCATCAGTCAATATTATAATTTACAATTGACGATTTATATGAATAAAAAATGGACAAGTTAGTGTTCCGATCTTAGTCGCGCCGTCCTAACCTATGGCACTTAAACTCCTCCGTAGTGCAGCGCAACGAAATAAGACTTGACTCCATCCGCGCACTATAGATGAAAACAAAAAAAACCTAGAAGACACAGTCTCGTCGATTTCCTCCCACTGACACGCCACTGTTGTATAGTCGTCGTCAGATCGGTAGTTTATTTTTTTTTATTACGCCACTGCAAATACAGAAACGACGACTGCTGTTGATGTCGTGGAAATGGTGGGCGAGCGCGCGCGCGCGCGCTTGCTCGAGGGAGGCAAAACAAACAAACACGTCCATTTGTCTGTTTACTCTTGTATACGGCGGCGGTAGTAAAAACCACGGTAAATGTACGTTCACCATATTATATTATATTATAAGTATTTACTCGCTCGGCGTCCTAGAATATAGTAATAATATACAAGTGCGACCGTATATATAATACGAGTCACGAGGTATATCATATACCTATACATAATATTATATTGAAACGCCGAGTGTTTGTAAAAAAAAATATATATATATATTATGTGTATTTTAGTAGGTAGTATATATAATGATTTATAAAAATATAAGTAATATGTACAATGTATACACATACAGTATAATAATATTATAGACGGTATATAAACACGAGCTCGGGGCAACTGGTTCGCCCGTGTTATCCACTGGGGGCGCCACCGATTACACGAAATATGCATTAACTGCGTCGGCTCGGATAACACGTGTAATTAAAAAAAAACAACAAACGGAGAATAAAGAAAGAAGAAGTAGAAATGGTATATTAAAACCACTTAATAGTGGCCCGAAAAGGTGACAGGAATTTTAAAAGCTTCTAATGGACTTGGTTTTTTTTTTTTCATTCTCGTTTTACCTCTCCTGTCGTCGTTTTTATCGCGTTTGTCGCCGACTGAATTATATTATAACGTTTTGTTTGGCGCGAGGCCGACCGATTTGTCACAATATAATAATATATATACATAATGTACACCTATATTATAAATACCAGACGTAATAATACTATTATACGTTTATATACAGTTAATTTCTTCGTCGTCGTCGTCATTGAAATCCATCGAACGGCATATAATATTAAATGATGTTATTGAAAAACCATATTTTATAACGAAGATAGCTGATAATATATAATATTATATCATACGTAATTTTTTTTCGTTTCGTGTCGAGTCTCGACGAGCATTATAAAAAAAAAAAAATCTAATTTATTGCGTAAAAAAAAAACCGAATTTTTGTTTTCACCATCGTCGTGCATTGTCCGAGTGCACACAACCGTCACGGCAACGATAGTCGTTATATTATTATAAAATATAATAGGTATACATGGCAGACGCGATAATAGTTTATTATTTCTATACGATGATGTCGCGCACCATAAGTGTGTTTTGTAACATATAATTCTATTATAGGAGGACTGGCGATCGAACGCGTTTATTTATTATAATAATATCTAAAAAAGGGTCGTTGACAGTGCAAACAGTGCCACGGGGGGGGGGGGAGAATTCACATCATAATGTCATTATTACTATTATTATTATTATTTTACGCGCGTGGACGTGGAAACGATAAACTGGTCTTGCAGTATTTATCAATGCGAGTAATACGCGCGTACGTGTACTTTCAAGTCGTTCGTATTATCTATATAAATATATTACAATTTAAAATAATATATACGGTTCTCAACGCCGCCGCCATCTCGATTTTATAACATATGTACATTTTACGATCCGTAATGGACCTATATATTATTATATTATAAGTGTATATAATGGAGTTGTTAATAAACGACAAATTATTGTTTTATATCGTATACCTGTACACGTATATAGGTATATTACACATAGCTATGGTCGGCGTTTAACTACTTTTGATCTCACGGCACCGAAATATTTACCCGGTGAACATAAAATATAATATACGTAGATACCTACCGATATTTAAAAATTATACATATAAAGTCAACGTCCTGTATGTATGTTGCATCATAGATTAGCGCGAAGAATATTATTAATCGATTTATATTGTTAGTGATTTTTTTTTTTATATATACATGCGCATATCGTTGTAAAAAATGACACGCAATTTGAAACATGTATTTTATTGTTTTGGTAAAATCGTTACAGTGTATAGTAATTAATATTAGGTATAGGTATATTATTTGACCAAAGTAATATATTACCTATCGTAATAATGTATTATTTCATATTGATTTTTTATTATATAGGGTAATATTCCGTGTTTCCCGTTTCATCATTATAAATAATACTACCTAGCACAGGAAAAACAGAACTCACCGTAAGTCACTTTGAACTTATAATGCTCCCTTAACTCTACAAAAAATTGTATGCGCATAATATTATACAAATTATTTCATTTCAATGCTAACACTAAGTATTAGTCATTAACAACTAATTTTCAAGATTTTGTGGTAGGTAGTTTGAATTAATTTGATCACTATTTATGTCAAGCTATTAAACATATTATTTTGATGAAAAAAAATTACATTTTCTACTATTTTTCATCACACCGATTTCTTAATAGTAATAATTAAGGAAGTTATAAATGTTTGATTTTTTATTATCGATAGAAGAAGAATTTTTTAAATACGTTAATATAACATAAAAATATCGAGTTACTGTAGAGTTCATAATAGGTATGTTAGTATTCATTTTAAATTGTATATATTATATACATAAACGATTTGTTCAATATTTTATATTCGAAACAATAAACATTTAGATTTTTTTTCGTAGACATGTTATAAATATTTAAGTGTTCTAACTATTCTAACCATAAAAAATAATGTGTTTTTTAAATTAAAAAAAAAAAATCTTTACGAATATATTGGTGTGACCACAGTTAAACGTGAATATTAGGCAAAATAGTAGACACGTTTGTTATTACCGAACACGATATTATTATAACTTATCATGGAATTATTATCAAAAAAATAAAAATAAACGTTTTCTTACCTCCATTTAGTGCGTCTGTTTTGGAACCATGTTTTGACCTGCGCGTCGGTCATCTTGAGTGCTTTCGCTAGAGCCGCACGATCGACAGATGATAGGTATCTGTGCTTGTTGAACTTCTCTTCCAGCTGTGATATTTGACTGCGAGTGAACGATGTACGCGGCTTTTTTCTTTTGGGTGGCGTTCGGTTCTGGTAGGGGTGTCCAATGCGCCGAGTGCCCAAAAGTCCTCCAGCACAACCTATAGCATACAGAAAAACATAATCTAAGTACCTTTTTTTTTTATATAAGCGTATAAGCACAACTTGAACACAGTCCTATTATAGTTTATTATAAATTATCACAGTAGAGGCTAGTAGAGGCAAAATACAGTGTGTTAAATATTTATACCTAATTAAACAAGTAACAATAACATAATTTTAAAAAAATATAGAATTAATAGAACATTAAATAAGATAGGTATAGTGTCTAAAACCTAAATTCAAAATAAAATCATTTGTTAATAATTTATTTACATGTTTAAAAAATTATTTCATCTAATAATAGCACTACAATATCACTAAATAAAATGATTGTATTTCGCGTTTTAAAATAGTTAAATTTTACTATTTTTATTTATTTCAGCAATAATATTATTTTAACAATATAATAAACTAATAACAATTACAAAACAATTTAATATTACTTAATAAAGTACTATGTGGTAATGCAATCATTACAACACAAGACTTGCATAGTGGAATATAAACTATTGTTTAAATAATTAGATTATTATAAGAACAAATGCATTATAAATGAAATTGCAGGTCAACTGTGTAATTATTTCACATAATATAATATTGTTTAGGTATACTGTGTGAATAGTTCCACGTACAAAAAACGATCATTTCTCTTTCCCAAATATCATTTTTTTTTTTAAATATATAGCTAATCTTAATGTAATGTCTGCCTCACAAATGGGATCACTGCAGATAATATACCAATTCATATTTTTTGTAACAAAAATTGTTTACGTGAGAAAACGACGGTTAATATATTATGCACTATAATGAAACCAAAAATATTTACTCCGTCTGCATATTAATTAGTTTTTTTGTAGAACACAATATAATATTATAATAACAACATTGTTAAAAACGAGTTAAGGCAATAATATTAAAATGTCACAATAATTATACAAAATATTCTATAATATATTAATACTGTGCAATGGGGAAGAGCGGAAGTACGCGCATATATTATTATTTCAGTTCATTTTTTTCCTAGTATCGCCGGTGCGCGCCCTTCTGCAGCCCCGTCATGCATCCACCGTCATCGTAGAACTTTGTAAGCTCGTGTGACATTTAATCTCGTAAAATGCTTATTTCTTTCTTCGAGAATTTCGATTTTTTCATTCATTATATTTAAGTTGTGTTCAAAACTTGATAAATTACTCAACTTTACTGTGCTTGTATACACCGCGATAGGGGAGAAACTAAAACGATGGTTGTAATTCCATGGAGATTTCCGGGTACATCGGGCTTATAAAACGTCCCAAAAAACAAAAAATAGGGTAAGCATATATATTATATCGGTGTATAATATTGTAAACGCATAATATATTGATAATTATATAAAAGAAAAAAAGTTTTACTTTAATAGTGTTTTACGTGTACATCATCATTATTATAAATCATATAATATATTTTATAGTTACCAAGATTTGATAAACATAGTATTTGTGTGTTATGTAATATAATATTCGTTCATTTTGCTAAAGAACACTCGATTAAAAATGTATTTATTATTTATCTATATGTTCAAAATTAAATTTATTTTTATTCGATAAATTATATCTGTTTCCATGTTTGATCGATTGATTTAAAATTACTACTTTTAAAATTATTTTTAAATGTAAATTTTATACTATATTTTATTTTTTATTTCAAATATCTTAATAGTTAACGGACCATATCAATAGTAAAAAGAAGCGGATCAATAATCCTAAATTTAACGATGTCTCTTTTGGTAGGGGGTATACTTTTTTTAGGTATCGATAGGTGTTAGATGATACTATCATGTACCATCACTATACCTATACAATTTAAAATTTTTTCCAATAACATTAATAAAGTGCTCATATATAAAATACAATATTCAGCTATCCAAGGTTATTTTCTTAATTAATTAATATTATATATACATGTACCTATGTGTCTGTGAAAGATAATGATATATAATATAGTATAAAACGAATCAAGTAATATTTTATGTATTATATTATTATAATAAGTGTACCTATATATATTTAATACAAGTATACATTTTTGTTATTTATTATCGAATAACAGGTTTTATTTATTGTATCTATATATATATATATATATTATATAGTTTCAATGACATTAGAAATCAATTATTGTACCAATCGAATTTAAACGATTATTACTTATTAGTCATAAAATAAACATATAATATAATGTTAATTATGTTTTGGGGCGATCATTTTTTTTTTTTTTATATCATCGATTATCGATGAAATATTTACGAGCAAAACGTTTAGACAAAAAATAATATTAATTGTTTAATCATGATAAAAAGTGTCTTTACGTAATATGAACCAATATAATAAATGTGAAACAAACAAGTTTGATAATATAACGAATATAGCCATATAGGTAGGTACTTATACTTATATGAATTCTCACGAATCACGATTTCGTATAATGTATTACTGTCGGAAATGCGAACTCGGATATAACTCTATACACTGTGATTAAACTGTACTGCCTACTAGGAACCAGTTTTAGTATAATATGCAGCCATTATTTTTTACTAAACCTACCTATCTAGTAATATAAAATATGACATATAAACTGCACAATATTTAGTGTCTAGAGTATGTATATTGTATACATTATAATGTATAAAAAACAATAATAATTATTACTATAAATCTATAATATATATTTGCACATTTATTAACACATACAATATTAATTACACTGTTTATAATGCATGCGATTAATGATGATTTTATTAAAAATCTGATTTTTGGAATTTTTAAATAATATACATAAAGATCACCATATTTAAAAAATTGTATATTGATTGTGTATTCAATGGTGATTCAAATTACTGTTTTTCAAATTAAAACTTTTCTTTTCTAATTTAAATTATTTAGTAGATGTAGTTATTTTGAAATTGTCGATGCTTCAAAATCAAAATTCGAACGAGAAGTTTTTGTGTTGTTCAACTTATTGTATAATTAATTACTAGATAAAATATTATATAATACCTATATTTTAAATTACTAAGGAATATTTTTTAATGACTATTATTCGTATTTCTTAGCATAAAAAGTTCAATAACTGAGAACCACTCACCGCTCGTTGGAATTGTAATAAGATATTACATCAACGCTTTCAAAAACCTTAATTTATAAATTTACTTAACAATTTACAGTATAAAATGAAAGTTACTAGTTTTAATATGAAACATTTTATTTTCACGAGTATTCCATATTATAAGTAATGTACAAATCTCAAGAATTTAAAAATAATGGTTCTTATATAATTATACTTAAAAACTACAAATAAAATTTGAATAAATTCATCTTTAAATGATAAAATGAGGGTGAGCATGCTTGATAAATCACCCTGTGAAGATGGAAAACGACGAAAAAATGCAAGTACTAAGATTTTTCCCCTCCTAAAAAGAAATCCTTTTCATTTCTAAAATGTAATATTTTAAAATAACCTATAGATACCTACGTTATGTTGCATGCTTTTCGATCGTCTATAGACACAAAAAATCCAAGTCACCTAATTTCAGTTAACCTCATCCTCGGTCACAAAATATAACATGAACATCGATCAATTCCAGCCGCGGGAGTCGTTATTACTATAAAAAAAGCATTTACGTCATACAATCGTATACCATATATAATGTATATGTATAAACCACACGAATGTTAAAGTAAAACTTATATAAAGAGTTTACTCTTCGCATATCATATTGACATATCTATATAATATATACATAAATAGAAGAGTATATGCATCGGAGATTCCATCCCTTCTCTTAACCACCACTTAGCTAAAATGGTGTCGAATAAAATATATGTGAATATAATAATCGTAACAACAATAATATATGTGCGACGTGCCTATATAACGTATACATATTATATAATCGGGGTTGTATATATATATATATATAGAGTAAATCGTCTGGTACACAAATATATATATATGTACGGTAATATATGGCGTATAATAATATAGACTACTCTGACTATATACGCTGTTGCAGCTATATAATACATGTAGTATACACGTGTGTATTATACGACGTTTGCACGAGATTGGGAGAATCGGTTGCGGTTTTTATGAGACCCGTCGTATTTAAATAACTCGCCGTTTGGCCCCCCTTTTGCGTGCAAAACCGTAAACTATATTACAGTTTTTTTTTTTTTTGTGCACGCGATCTCCTCGCATATAATATGTATATAACGCGTTACTTTTTATATCAAGCTATAAATATGACGTATACAAATGTAGGTTTGTACATACAAATATGTGTGTATAGATTATAGGGTAGGGCTGGTATAACCCTATCCTCTGGCCAGAGCACTGCGATAATACTTATAATAATATCCTACACATAGTATTTGGCTATCTCGTACGCTCAATCGTCATCGGGTCATTTTATTTTATTATACTGTTTTATAGTATTTAAGTAGAAAATATTTTGACCAGTGGCTGCAATACAATATAACTATGAGGCTTGAAGAGGTGTTTTTTTTTATTCACACGATTTACTCGTATATAATAATATATATTAGACACCTATTATAAAAGCCCATCTTAGTTAACATTAGACGTTTGCCTGCAGTAAACAGCTACAGAGCTGTTAAATATATGTGTCGCATCCGTTTCGCGTTCTTGCCCGTTTCGTATGAAATGGATAAAAATTGCAACCAGTTCGCGAAACGGAACTCTTTTTTTTTACACATCGCGTAATTCACACAATGTGGATGATATTCAGTTATAACTGTTTACGAAACGGATATGGATTTTTAGGGACGAGCCACACTATGTGGGCAAAGACCCTAGATGAAAACGTACTGCGTATAACATAGAGCGCATAAAACTATAGTTCGACATAAACGCGTGCAAAAACGCAAAGCAGCCGCGGTAATGCGCGTTTTTGTCGCACTAGTTTGGAGCGCTCTATATTATGCAGTAGCGTTTTTGAAGCGCAGTGAAAACGCACGTTCACCGCTCTTCAAAACTGCTCTGCCCTAAAAATCCGGGCCCGTTTCATAAACAGTTATCCACATTGTGTAATTACACGATGTGTTAAAAAAAGAAGTTCCGTTTCGCGAACGGGATGAAATTTCTATCCGTTTCACGAAACGGGCCAGAACGCTAAACGGATGCGACGTATATGCATATATACATATATAATATAAATATATGCAATGGAACGATATATAATATTATCTACCTATATATATATATATATATATGTATATATATGTAATATACTGCCTATATAGTGAATCTATGATAAATATTCAGGAGCATTAATAGTGCATGTAAGATGATTCATTATTAGCATATCATTATTTTTTTTAAACACGTTTTTTTTATATATAGTATAAATATTTGCTTAAATTGTATACACATAATGACTATACTTAAACGATATACCCTTGACGAGGTTATTGATGATATCGTACATTTTAATTAATTAACTATACGGTGCATTATACAGTAATAATAATATCGAATATTAAACGAATATATAGACTTTTTAACAATATATATGCCTTTTTAAATTTTAATCGATCATATTATGTCAGTGCATAACGAGTTTCGCGGGGTATAGATATTAAATACCTAATTATATATATATATAAGCACCTTTGGCAGCATTTTATATAACTTCTAAATGAAATTAAATGATTAAAAATAAAATATTATACTTATTTAATATATTATTTATAGTTAACATTAATTGACGTTTAGCTGTTTAGCTTCATAAAATATGCATGTCAATAAATGCCCATCAAAAAAATTCTACGTTGGCTTATAAAGTTATGAAAAAAATTCAGACCAACGATAACTACAGATAGGTATATATAAAAAAAAAATGAAAATGAAAAATCTAGATACCGACACCTACATTTCTATATTCAGATTAACTACATTGGCACTAATGATTGGCGAATGTTGGGAGTAGATTTAAGAGGATCGCCGTGAGTACTGTATAACGGTATAGGTTTTTACCTATAATATAAGAATACCTACTTAACGTACGGCAACAGTCATTGTGTGCGTTTGTAAAGAAAAAAAATCGGTGGAGTGCACGAACGCACGAACGGTTGGAGCACGAGGCGGAGCAATGCGTTCGTATTACTACGAACGGCTTTGATGTACCACGCGAGTGCCAGAGGGGCGGACTCCATCGACCCCGCCTAGGATGACGCTGACGGTTGCGACTCACGACACATATAATATCATGTATGCACATTATACATATCATTATTATATTATACTACTATGTCGGTGGACAGACGACTAGTCGGCCGAAGGGTAGGTTGGTGGTAGTAGTGATGGTGTGTTTGTGGTGTGGTTGGAGTCATTCTTATTAGAGGAGGCGACTGTTAATGTATTCGTACCTACATGGACTTATATTATAGGAATATTTGATGCGTATACACATTTTATGGCGTGGAGAAAACCTTACTGAAGTTGCTACAAGATATAATATTATAATAATACCTAATTATATTATGTGACTTCGAGAACTTCTTTGTTATAGTATAGTTATAAAGGACTAAAGGAGTATCTGGATTTTTTAATGTTCCAACAATAATGGATCATAGAAAATATTTAAGTTTAATTTTAATTTTAAATTATTAAATAATAAAATCGAATGCCATTAGATACTAGAAAACATTAAATTCTAATATCAAATTTAACTTAACGAGAAATATTTCTTTGATATTATTTAAATTTTTTTATATTCTTTAATAAATTTACGAACTATGTTTTACCCTTCAAATACCTATACTTCAATGTGTCTACTGAAAATTCAAGAAAATTAGATATATTTTTACATAGAAAATTATCTCGATAGTGACACATATTGATACCACCGCATATTGATGTCATCATAGTATTACTACAATTTTTTGTTATTCCAAATAAAACTTTTTAACACGAGTTTATCTACACCTATAAAATGTAAATTATTACAATTTACCCCATCGACGTTTTCACCAAGCAACGAATCAATAAAAATACATTTTAAATACATTTTTCAGAGTAAGAGGATAGAACCTTCGATTTTGGAAAATTTTCTAGGAAAACTATAATCATAAGATATTATAGATTTAATATACGTTAAGCACTTTAGTGCCGGGTAGTTTGACGATAGTATTTAAGTATTTTACCTATATGCATTCGTGTAGCAGACGACAGTATGAATTTATATTGGTCGTCCAAACTTTGAATATCTATAAATAAAAACACAGACATTTTCTGATATTATTGGGAAGCAGGTATCATTTGTTGTATGTATGGGAATAAAATATTTTTCAGCAAAAAAAAAAAAAAAAAATGAAGATATAAAGTAATGCAAATTTGTAGAAAATCGTGAAAACGTGATAAAGGTTTTAAATTAGATTTAAAAATATGCTTATTACTCTATCGGTGATTATTATTATAATATAATAGATGGATGACAGATATTTTTAAAATATTATAAATTAATGTTTTTAAATTATAGCAAAAAAAAAATATATCAAATCGTTAGCTTATAAAATATTAAAATGTAAAAATATAAAAGGTGGGAAAATACTCTATTTTAAGCAGATCAACGTAACACACAAACGTTTCACATTTTTACGCAACTCAAATTTGTATTCCCATACATTTTTTTCTTCATAAAATAGATGTGAATATAATAGTTAACTAGATATATTGTCAGCTGGTGCTCACTGAAAAGTCACCTGTAGTTTAACTAGTAATGTATTTCCGGTAGTCATTATTCCAGGATAATACTGACATTAAAAATAATAATAATTATTATTAAAATATGAACAATACTATACGAGAAACACAACATATAATTTATATTTTGTAGATTATAGGTTTAGAAGGCCATATACATATCCTAATTCATTATAAATATTTTCTATGATAATAATCATAAATTAATTGTTAATAAAAATTGAACCGACAATGATTAATATCTTTTATGCGTGTTTGTCGAATGTACGTATTTATAGTTTAAAATAAGGCATTATAATTTATAATAGGTACGATAAAGCAGCGACAGAAAGAATAGAACAAATAACTACATTTATGTATTTATAGCTGAGAATCGCACTGAGATTGAGGGCTATGTGCTTACGACCCGTGAGCGAATGACGAATTCTTATAATATAGTATCATATTATTATTACGCATACGTGTAACCGGAAACCACTAGGTACTTCATACTATTATACCAATGTAGTGTGTACTTACATATTATTACACCGGTGCATAATATATATATTATAGAGTAGGCGTCATTAAGTTAACTATTAAGCTTAAAATCGTATACAACGTATAGTGCAGGGTGCGGTTTCAATTATTCGATGTGTGCCGCAAGTCTTTATTACGACGGCTGCAGATGTCATGCGATCGTGATGTTTATATGATATATACCTACACAGAAAAACAGCACAGATGAATAAGAGAGAGCGAGAGAGATATTATAGAGAAGTTTCTTTTTAGACTTAATAAATCCGCGAAAAGTTCTAAAAGTATACTAATTTCGAAAACTGTTGATGCGTGGGTGTTATTCTGGTGCAGCCACATGCGCGTGATGATTGCTGAATAACCGATTCGCAAATACAATATCTACTCCTTGACAGACCACCATTACTGAAACTAACTTAATGTTTACTATTTAATATTTATATGTACTGAGTGATATTGTATACATTAAGTCCGCCTTGTAATCTTTTTATATTTTTATCGCGGATTGCAGCTGGTTTTATAAGCGAATACAAAATAATATTTTTTAATAACATCATGTGCATAATGATACGTATTAGATTGTGTAAGTACGTATACCCCTTCTATCCGGGCAGACCAAAATCCGTGAAAAAAAACAATGGCGTCAAACTCCCTCTCTTTTCATTTCCACTCACTGCTCACACACACCGACATCACTAAGTGCGCACACGCCTCGTATACATATAACATAACTACTATATAGAACTGAATTAAAGTTATATTCTTCAACGATGTTATAATAATTTATAGTATAAATATATTGTTATATTATAATAATGATATATAAACCATACGTTAATTAATAAGGCAATAACAAGAAAAGTATACCTATATTATATTGGCGATGAGTGAAACTTGTCGAAGATTCATAAGAAGAATATTGTACTTAATATTATACACGTCAATGATGACAATATTGTCAATCAGATTTTTCACATATATAATAATGCAGGTAGACACATCGCAACACTCTACTTATATATCCGTACACGGGATATGGAAATTGAACTCTTGCAGTATATGAGGTCGAACGGGTCGAGGTTTATGCCATATTATTTTTGGGCTGTGATGAGAAGGAGCAGGGTCGTTGTGATCACGATTCTCATTGTTTCTAGATCCACATCACGACAAAGTCATTTATAATCACCGCTGGTTGGTGTAATAAAATAATATAATTATGATAATGGTATTACACAGCTACAAATTAATGTGTATAAAATAATACAACGTTATGCGCATTATTTTGCATGCCTGTATATACGAGCGTTATATTATATACTCTGTACGATGTAAACGATTAAATTTAAATATATAATAAAGAAATAATTATTTTCACACGTTATATAGGCGCGGTTAAGGAAGCATTAAAGTACAACGGTTAAATGCACAATGGTTATTTTATATGTATAGTTAATACAATATGGTATTACGACGACTGAAATTATAGTAAATATACATAATGAACATGCACAGCTGTTTAAAATTTATTTTTAAGAGAATTGTAGAAAATTTCTGAACACCATGGATAATAATAATATAGAGTATAGACGTATATTATAATAAAATCCAAATATAAACCTTTTTTCATCACTGCATAATTATTGTATTCGTATCGCCGTGGTTAAATGTGATATAGCCGCGCGTGTTCATATAAGATAAGATAGTCTCATAAGCTGTATAATGTAACTCACAGATTCCCATGCAGTAATTATGTCTTTACTATTATTTATTTCATATACCTATGTAATGACGTGTGTACGTATTATATGGATTGGTATTTCAATGGGTGTTTTTTTGAAATTATCTCGCGAGCGCTGAATATTAAATCTATTACGAAAATCTATAGGTAGGTATACTAGGTATAGGTATGTATACTATGTAGGTATTACGTACATATTCGTAATAAATTATATTGTATTCGATTATGTCGTGCTCACAGTGTTGATAAAATAATACTTATAATTTTTATAGGTACAATCGAAATCCTTGACTGAAAGAATATTTAGATAGTAATCGGCCAAGCACTGAACTCTATATTCTCGTTTTACTACTTATAATAGGTTTATAGTGTTTTTACTATATACTACAATACTATATATTATTATGCTCGGTGTAAATAGGAATGTTTGTCTTATATTTCAAACGAAACTAGAATAGTTTTTGATTAAGTTTATGTGTGATGAAATTAAAAAGAAAATTAGTTGTAACTGAGCAAATACAATTTGTAATGATCGCTAGAAAATAAATCAAATTTATCCTTGATGTTGCTTAACCTCAAACGCCCACATATTGCATATCTATAGTAGATTTACCTATAACATAATATATATTATATATTTTCCATCAGAAAAATTGAATTGAGGCCTGAGGAACGATTATTTAGTGATCTGATGAAACACATTTCGAAATGAAATAAAATTGTTGGTTAATTTTCATTCCTTCAAAAAACCGAATTGTATGAATTAATTTTAAAAAATATAAAAATATGTACATGTAGGTACTAATAGCCGAGTTGTGGATGAATTTTATGATCAATAAAAAAAATTTATATATATATACTTTAGGTAATTGTTCTCTACAATAGTAGAGATATTACAATTACAATTTCCACGAATGTTTATATTTAAAAACGTGTATAAAGTCAATAATACAATAATAAAAAAAAATACATAATTTATAAATTTTATAAGTATACTAGTCATGTATCCTTAAGTATATATTTTTACTACGTATTCTATGTGTTTCCCGATGAAATGGAATATTTTATACAATCGTCTTGTACAAATTACAAGGTGTACATTCGTTTCTTATGTGGTTAATAATTATGAAAACTCTTCCAAAAACAAATTAATGGACAATGCGCACTGTTAAATACATATATAAATATTATAAATAGCGTTTAATATGATATAATATTATCATTATTGATTAATCATTAAACTTAATAGACATAATAACATTATTTTAATTGAATACATTTAAATGTCTAGCCGGCGCCCGGCAATGTTCGTTACTATACCTATACACCTACATATACATATAAATATATATACATATATATATACATGTTAGTATGTTTTATTTTTATAAAATCAATGATAATAGTTAGACACTAATAAACGGTAATATAGTACACAATACCTAAAATATTGATATTTTCATAATATATACACATAAAATATGTATTTGGTGAGTAAATGATAATTTCTGGGTGTGTATATAATATTTAATATCTAGCTAGATGATATTATATGTTATTAATTATTAAAATATAAACCACAAGCACGTTCACTTTTGTCGGTCGCGCATAATTATTTAGCATAAAAAATGATGTTCAAGAGTTCATTTGCCTGCAGACCCATGCGTAAACATAAAATAATGTAGGTACTAATAATAGTTGTTATAGGTACTGACCAATTTGTATATAATACGCGTGCGTCTATTCGAACTCGTATAATCGAAATAATTTCAAATTCATCTCGTCGAACATTCGAGCACAAAATATGCGTTTTTTCAATTACATGCCTATATTTTAATATCGTTTTCGACGTGACGGCGTCCACGACAATATTGAAAAACGAAACAAAAAACAGGGTCGAGCGTCAGCGATATTATGCAGTGTGTATTTGTGTACGATATTATAATCTTTATACAGCAGCAACACGAGGGGCACGAAAGTCATATAAAATATATAAGGGTGAGGTAGGGTGTAAAGAGGGATATGCGCGAAAGACGATGACGACAGAGGACGAGCTTCTGTGCGAAGAAGGGCGGACGTTATAATAATGGAAATCCGCGGCCGTATATTATGCGCGCACTATGGTGAAACCCATTAAAATTACCAACTAATTATTATTATTATTATATAATATTTTAACACGCAGGGGAGGACGAAGTTTTCGGTTAATTTATCAGACGCAGCCAACGAAAAGTCTCTCCATCAACACCGCTGCCTCCACCGTCGTGTACTACCCACGCGCTTCATCCTATTTATTTGCTCAGAGTCGTATATAATAATATACGTATCGTAGAATAACGTTCGGATGCTGCGGAAACGACGACGCCACCGACGACGATGACGACGACGACGGCAACGGCGACGAGAACTTAATCGAATTATATAATATACAACGAGTGCACTCTTTCTCTCTCCTTCTCAAGCACTCGCGCTTTAAATAATGATATATAAACGAGGTGTGACGTGCAACGTCCCGCAAAACCGATGATCTTCAGACGGAGGTGAGTGGTAACCGGTAAGGTGGGGCTGAGGTGGAGGCGGCCGTCAAATCGTTTTGGAAATTCGTCCGGTAACGAATTAACTTCCGGCCGGCGGGGCAACAAAATCCGCCGGGGAGACCCGCTCGAGCGGTGGCGGCGTGGGCGTTAAGACTTACGTGAGCGTCGTATACAATATATATTATATATAAATAGTACTTTTCCTGAGACCGAGGCTGGATACCGGGTGATTAATTATTCTGAAGCTAAACGGATTAAACACATCCGGCTGTTGCTGCACCGAGTTACCCGCGTTGTTTACCGTTTCTCACTCTCCTTCTCTCGCTCACACATACAACTCCGAAAGCAACTCTTCACCGGGTCCCTTAATAAAACATCGCGAAAACGTTGTTAATTGGCTTTGAAAAATTAAATGTTCACCCTCGTTCGTTGGAATCAAGTTATTCGACGGATTCGCCACCGCCGCCACACTTAATTTATATACGCGTATAAAATGTATAATTGTTAACTCTGCTTGAAAACCACGAATCGAAAACCTTGACTGTCTTCATTCACGTAATATACGTTGTATAAAGCTGTTATGTATTAAAAATTTATAACCGATCTGCAACACAATATGTCATCCTTCGCCTATCGAGTTAATTTTTTATAGCAAGTTTAATGTATATATTGGTAGGTTTTATTAAACTGATTTGAGATGACAGACAAATATTGCATAACGTTAACGAAACAAACACTATTTCATATAAAAAAGAATGATTCTAATATCGCTTAAAATAATTTAATCTACAATAGTTGAACACAACATACAAATTGAAATAATTAAAAAAACTACTCTTGCAAAAGTTTTTTTCCAAGTAATGTGATATAATATAATATATATATTATATTATTCATTACTATAAGTAATTTATTCATTTCAAAAACAATAAATTAAGTAATATAAAACGTATAAATAAAGTAATAGTACTTACTAATACAGTAATACATAGGTATATTTTTTTGTTATATGAAAATAATAAAATTGGAATATATTATATTGTCTTTCTAATTGTATTTCAGCGTAGTTAATTCGTCTTTAACTTTTGTTTATACTACGCTGTGGATTGGATTTTATTTTTATATTTCCTAGTGTTAACTGTATAGCCTTATAAGCATGTATATTTATATACATAGTATAGATTGACGTGAATATAAATGCATAATAACGTAGGTACATACAAGATATATTGAAAAATTCAAACACGCACATACACATATACACGATATATCTGCAGCAACGTGCGGCTTGTCAATGTATAAATATATTACTATACATTCTCAGACATCAAAGTATATATTTTTTATCGTTTTACATTTTTACTCGTTTTCAATCGCAAATAAAATCCATACTCAAACGCATGCGTCCTCTTTGATTTACCTGATCACATTTACATATTAAACGAAGAAACAGATTTACAAGCGTATTACACCTGAAACAAATGAATGAAAACAAAACTATGCATATACATAATACACACGCGCATCACACTATCAAAAATGTTTAAAATAACCATTTCTATTGTAGTCGTGTTTGACATATTTCGTTTTCGTGATAGTTTATAAGTGATTAAAAAATATATAATTCACTACAAATATAACTTTAATTATACATAGATAACTATTATATAATAATATATAATTTATTAAATTAAGTTTAAAGAAAATATTTTCTTTTTAATTTTATAGATTCCCTATCTTAACTGGGTAAATATAGTTTCAGTGTCCCTATAGACATCCAACAGATTCAAAATTTTGTGATAAAATGAAAAATTAAATGTTTATAATTTATAATATTATAGTCTTAAAAAATATACCAAATTAATAAAATATTATGTGTTTAATAGGATGAATGATGTCTACGCTCTACAACGTAAATGGCCGTTTTTGAAATTAATTACCTATTCATTTCTTCGATAACGATCGCACGTATATAACGCGCATCGATCGATTAGAGTATAGTACATATAATATAGTACATCTGATATTAAAATACTTATATGTATATGTGCAATAGATATAACTTCACACACTAATAAATATTCATTTTCTTTTGTTTTTTCGTAACTTTTTGTCGCTCTTTTTATCTAATCTAACTATTAGCACATGGACGTTATCGTCATTTTATTATTCCATACTTTAGAATTTATATAAAACAGTATACCTATAACGCATGTATGTATAATATATATATACATTAATATGCAGGTTGATTATTTTAGCATATCACATATAACCATGCAACAAACCGATATTGGTGCCTGTATGTTAGGGACAACTTTTAAATCACTTTTTAAACTAATTATTGAGTATATTCGAGCATAATAATATTATGACGTCATATCAATAAGAAAAAAATATTTATTCGAAATCATATGTAGGTATAATGATTATTATACATACGTCTACGCTCATGATTTCAAATCATGATTATCTTTAAAAAAATCTAAAAGATAAATTAACATTATAATGAATTATTCAGACTCTGCAGTAAAAAAAAAGGACACTAATTGACTGTCAGATATTAAGATAATAAGTGGTTCATGTTTAAAAATAAATTAACTCCATTAAGGTATACTTGAACACAATACAAACGTATATTATGCCGTGTATTATTTCATTACGTCACGATTTGTAACTTTTTTAATATATGTATCTGCAAAAGGATATTATTATAATTATTGGTCGTATAGAGCTCGACTAATTAAACGATGCGTATAATTATGTAACGAACGAAAATGACGACGACAATCCGTTATAAATTAGTATATGTTATATTACTCTACCATCAAATTATTATGTGGTGACTGCGTATAATACATACTATATAGCCTGATTCATTATATTATGTACAGAAAAAAAATTATCTTTGGCGCCACAAAATGAATAATCTCGATACGCCCTGAACTAGATACCTATATATGACGTATGTGTGTTCAGGGTATGCATTTATATTACATATAAGGTATCTACCGCGCACGCGTAATGATATTATTTTATATGTATATAGGTACGATACACCTATATTATAACTCCTGTAAGCACTACTTAGCGGTAGCCGGAAACGTTATAATTCGACCACGTGGTGACACGAAAAATAATATAAGATTTATTTTTTTCGGACGTGTTTTGTTACATTACTTATTATAGGTATACCCGTCGTAACTACAAAGCTTCGTGATTGCGTGCGCACGCGATTCATCCCTATATCATTATGTAATACCTGCCTATTTAATATAATATATACCTATATATATATATATTGGTATTACTACTGTACACCCTGTACGTGTGTACACGACAACGAAAATTGTAAATAGTTTTGCAATTATTTTCAAGCCTAATAAATTATATAAAGATAGATGCAGGTTAAAAGCATACATTTAATATGATGTGCTACCTGCAGTGCAGAGACACACAGCAGACGCCTCACGGAAGGTCGTCGAAAATACGCACGCAGCACCACTACTGCTATGGGCATCGGAAACATCAAACGATCATTAAATTATGTAGTAGGTTTACTTGTTAAACGGTTTGAAAAATGTTATGGGTATGGCATTATAATAGTGTATAAAGATACGTCCGTACTATATTTTTATAATAAAATGTATAGTATGTTATAAATATCATTTGTGGTGTAGGTACCTATACATAATACCGTAGAGTATGTGTGTCCGAATTTTACGTTACAGAATTGGCGAAGACAGCATAATTATGCGTATAGTACATTTGAATAAATTTCAACGATATTGTATTGAAATACTTGGACTTTATGATGCATGTACAGCAGTTATAGGTTTGGGACTCAACACTTGGACGACTTTGCTAAAGTATAAGTGTATATTCGAGTTATAAGAGTGTTGTTTAAAATATTGTGCATGTTTAACAGAACAATTCATTATAGGAAATCTAATACGATTTGCTTACATCAGATAATATAAAATAATAGGCATTATGTACCTTTAAATGGTTAATAATATACTGTGCAGCAGTGTGACACGACGTTTATTGGTTTCGCCCAGTCCATTGATCAAGTTCCGGTCGGTTTTCGCGAATCATTATTCATTAATTTCCCGCGAGCGTTTGACGTCAAAACCGCTTTCACGTCACGACCATAATAAATCCGCTGATGGATGGTAAAATGATGATACGACCCGCTGCTGTACATTATCATTATTATTATTAATTATTATCTATATGACTGTAAATAAAATACCTCGATGGCAGCAATATAGTACTTTGTGGACAAAAGTTTAATTATTATTATTACCTATATATAAGATATAGTTTAGATATATTATAATATATTGTATTTATAAACCACGAAACTATCTGAATAATATAGTTTGTAGACTAATAATACTATACACGGTATAGCATTTAATGTATTTACTGCAAAAGGCTCTCTTCACTTGCGGGGGAGAAAAAACAACATAAACTGCCGCGCGATATTCTACGGGCATATATATTATATAGGTAGGTATTATACCTCGTCTACTTAATTTTAATTGGTCATTACACCGTTTCATATTTTTAAGACGTTTCGTATTATTTTTTTACTGGTTTTAATAAAAACGTTTTTCGCATTTCCCGCAGCCCTCCTTAATGTAATTGCTTGGTTATATTATTATTATACATGTCCGCGCTTGCACCCTATCACCGAACGCGTAGGAGGGGGCGCAGATTAACGACAGCCATTACATAAGTTTAAAGAAAAGAGGATAAAAAATAGTAATAAAAAAACACGAGTAAAATATTACATTAATTTAAAAATAAATCGTCTAATTTCAACATCCTTGTGGTATGACGTTGTGTGTAGGGGGGGGTTAGCAGAGTGTTCATATTATAATATCGCTATACAACATATTATTATATACTGCACCGGTACGACGGTAATGTATATAGTATACGTAGGTACCTTAATAATATAACGAGTTATTATATTATAATTTATAAAGCCATTTTTGTGTGTGTCGTCAATATACGTACGCAAAAGCGCGTGCAGTTTAATAATATAATAATATTATTAGGAACATAAAGTTTCCGGCCATGTTTTGTGCGCGGAAGATCGATAAACAACGGCGACGGCGGCAGCGGCTGTGATGGCGGTTGTTGCGGCGGTGGCGGAACGATATTATTATAATTCCAGTGGTATAATAATATTTATATACACCGCCGCCACGATATTGTACTTAATACGTCTTACATTCCCTGCGTATCCGTATAAATATATAGTTATCATCTCCCGGGAGTGGGAGGAGGTTAATAAAAACGGTATACGCGTACACATTGCGAAAATCATGACCTCCTACCCCTCTTTACGCAGGCTTCCAATTTTAGTTCAGCCGCGTATATCTGTACGATGTATATGCAGTATACATAATAATTTTATTTGTATTATATTTCGAGCATGTGCACTATTAAATATAAATAATACGTCCACGACCCCGTGCGGTAAAATTGCAAGATATATCTGCGTAAAAAATTAATGACTCCAAAACTACCGTCGCAGTGTGTACGTTTGTCACATATGCTCTGTGTGCAACAGCGAGAGTGGTGAAGAAAGCGAGCTGATTTAGATAGATTTTCCCAGGTCTGGTGGTTTTTTTTTATTCAAATGAGTATATGTACTATGCGGCGTTTTCATCAAAACATGTAAATATCATAATATTATACATATTTATTTTTAGCATGATCAACTATCTAGGATAGCGTAAATAAATATATATGTATAAAATTTATGCAGGAAAAAATAACTTAATGTTGAAATACTTATTCTTAAATAACCTGTTAAGCTTAAATAATTTAGATAAATAGAAATTTGTGACACGTTATAATATTAATTATATATTATAATAGTTGAATAATATACGAGTATATGGTCGACTGGATTACGGAGAAAAATAATAATCAATATAATATATTTCGATCAAGCAATAATATTTTGATTTTTTAAATAAAAAATGTTCCTAAAGGTAAGACATGTACTGCATAATGCTAACATAACACATTCAATTAAATTTATACAAAAATATAATAAAGGTCGCAGGATCATATAAATATATTATTGTCAATATACCGTCATATGTATGTTATAATGTAGTTTAAATTAAAAGACTGATGTGCATAATATATAATATTCGTAGGTATATATTACGCGTGTATGCACATAGATCACTTAACTCGACCCTAAGTGAAAAGATGGAGGTGAAATTCACCCACAACCGAACCGACATACTATGGAATGGCTTTGGTGTGGGCAAGGGAGAAGGCGAGAAGATATATCCGTCTTAATCTCGTCGGGATGACGGGAAAGTGTCGGTGCGGTGTTTGTGTGGCAAAAAGGAAAGAGGCTGCACCGCTGCTCTAGATGTAATTTTGCAGTACAGAGAAGAGGGCTCGTACGCGAAGGCCATCACTTTTCAGTTTTAATACTTTGCTTATATTTCGACGTAGTCGTTTGTCGGGCGCGATTATAGGGCCGGGCGGTGCAAGGTGATGGACTACAGAACACTCCCTCTAACGCAGCTTACGTTGTTCTTCACGTGCACAATATTCGATAAAGCGTTTCGCATTTATAACGACGACGACGACAACGCCAAAAACTTTCATTTCATAACAAGCCACCGCTGCTACCATAGCCACTGCCACCACATCAAACTGTGGAAACGAGTTGCCTACACTTCCATTGTATAATACGTATAATATGTATCACCCTTTCTTTTTCCGCACAACCAGCTAATGTACTGTCGCATCGTCCCCAAGACCGCGAGAGTGTGAATTTTCCCTTATGTTTTTTTTCTTTTTTTTGGTTTTAAAACACTTTTTATGCGCCATCTTAGTTATTACATATTTATATAGGTGATATTATATTATTCAAATCTCATTTCAAGAAATAACCGACCCGGACCGTTAATCATTGCTATACTATATGAGCTCCTGCTGTGACATTTAAATATTTAATACAAATTTATACATGTATTATTGTATTAACAATTCTTATTATAATACACGACTAGACTCCTTTTTTCATAAAACTACTTATATTGCGAAAGAAAACCGCCTTCTTCCTCCAATAATCACTTTCTGCAGGTTTCATATCAAGATCAAATATAATATTTTAATGGAATCCCGCACATCTTAAGTGAAATCGTTCAATCAGGACTCAGACTTCATCTCTACCATCATCGAATTCATTATTGCCTCTAATCTATTTAACTAAATTTAATATAATATAAAAATGCATCGAAATTACCACTGTATAGAGGATATTGTATATATGTTAGATAAAAAAAAAAAATAAGGAATAAATAAACATTGAATGGGAAAATGTATTATTTTGTAACCCTTTTGATATAAATGATATGTATCACTAGTATTTACTCCAATATGTATGTGAAAGTATTGATTCTACTAAATGATTCTAAAGGACGAAGACATAAAGAAACACATTTTGTAAGAAAATACCGTTATAAAGTACAACACGGAAAAAACCATCATACATAATGAACGTGCCACATAATCAATATATTTTATCAAACATAATTTAATATTATTTTACAATATTTGTATACGCGTTAATTAAATTTATACGTTATAACTAAAAGTATCTGTAGTATGGGCTATGGCCTATAGTAATTTAAATATTATCCTTCAACCATCAGCGTGTTGCATAAATATATAATAATATATATATAATATAAATATTATTATACCTACGTAGGTAAGTAGGTAGGTAATTATTGTCATTTGTAACTTTCACAGTGCTTTTTATACTGTGTAATATAAGACTTTTAAAAATGGTATACAAAGTGTATAATTTTGTCAAACGATAATCGATGTACTTATTTCCGAAAATAGTGCAAGCGATATTATTGTAAAAAACAAATATATTATCGGTTATATTCTATTTTTTAAATATATTTATTGGATTAAAATAATCGTGTAACCGCATACATAACATATTATGAGAAATAAATAATAACTCTAAACTACCTATAATAATATTAAGTTATGTTCAAGGGTAAATATTCAAAAATAGCAATATTATAATATACTATAAGTCTATAACTAGGTACTCTTACTATAGTTGCATAGATATTGAATAAATATCAAAAAATAAAAAAGCTATGACGCTGTATAAAAATATTGCATAAAATATTTTATGTAAATAATGTAAATATATTTTTTTAATTTCATACCAAATAAGAATTATATTTCATCAACACGTCACATAAATTGACTTAGTTTTAAAATCATTTTAATAAAGGACTTAATTATTTTTTTGCAATACCAATGTTTACAATTATTTTGAATTTACTAATTGATTTCTTTAAAAAGTTTATGTTAATTAATAAAATCTAAAATTTTAAAAATAAAAACAAAAACAGTATAGTTATGAGTAGGCTCTTGTGCAAGGGTGGATATGGAATTTAATTAAATTTGAGATCAATGATTAGTTATTACAATTAATCCTTGAAACCCTTTCAGACCCGAATAATATAAATTATATTTTGTTTTCTTAAAATAAATGAAATAAAATGACAGCATCAATGACAACAAAATTTAATTAGAAATATTATTATTATATTTACCCATGCTTGGGTTTTAGTAATTTTTTCATGTTAATTGGATTTTATTAAGAAATAAAAATAATAATTTTACCTCAAATGATTATCTGAAAATGTATGAATATAATATAAGCTAAATAACATGAATAGATGAATATCGATTAATATAAATTTATTAATAGCATCATTAATCTTAATTATATTAAGAATTTCCTTAGCAGTGTTGAGAATGAAATTGATTATGTTAGGGCGGTTTCATGGATGGTAAGCAGGAACGATTTTACATCGGTAGACTTTAATTAGGTTATAAATTTATTAAAATATGTCTAGCCTTTGCTCTCGTTTGAAAAAATCATTAAATACTTTTTAGAAGCTTAAGTAATTCTCCGGGATCAAGTAATTAACCCCTTTTACAACCTCCGGACTGAAAACATACAATATAATACTGTTTATACAAAAATCATACTGTGAAATTGCTACTATATAGTATACTTAATACAGGAATTAAAAGGTTAAATTTTTATGTTAATGTATGAATTAAAACATTTACTTTGGTTGAATATTATTTTTAATCTATGTACAAAATAATTTTAAAAAATTTTAAAAACAATCATAAACACATCTAGGCATAAATATAATATAAAAAATAATAATAATAGAAATATAACGCAATATATACCTATTATAAATATTATAATATACTTATATAGTTATATATAACTATAGGATTAATATTATTATTTATTATAAATATACAATTCTCCTTGAATGAAATTACCATGGTAGTTTTTCTATACAATTTTAAACATGCTTATCGTTGCTTTCTATAGTCATATTTTAAACAAAATGTATACATTTTGAGTTATATTATGACTATAATGATATTATAATAATAATTTCGTGACGTAATAATACATTTTGCATTCCATCATTTCATATAGATGTACATAATATAATATATTATACATACACACGTATTACGCATAATATATAGTAAATACCTACAAACTCGATGTATACACACATTGTAATGTATCTATATACCTATAGGTACATCTATACTGTAGTTCATGGCCATTTTATTATGTATTTACCGAAATAATAGACTATAATATTAAAATATTTTATAAACGTATTCGTGTCATATTGGTATTTACCTATAATTCGCATAGAAAATCAATCATACTTTAAATATAATAAATGTAGGTATTGATTTTTTTTTTTAATTTCATTCATTGATATTAAATTTGAAAAAAAATAATCATAATCATCGTTATTTCATTATATTTTTATAATATAGACTCGAATTAAATATATATCGTGGTCAGACTTGCATATTAAATAAAATTATAGTACCTACCTAATATTAATATAATTATACAGATAACAGAACTCCCAAAATCATTCTTATGAAATATTATATACATGTAACTATGTAAGTAAAAGTATAATGCAATGTATGTTTTACTAACTTCTAAAAACATTAAAAATATTTGATAAAATAAGAAAGGAAAAAAACAAACTCTGCGAGAATTAACTGGTAAGTGCTTGTAGCAGAGCTCATAATATTTTGCGCCGATAACGCTATGCTTTTATTTTTTTCACATCAATAAACTCACGTAAGGTGTATGTATATAATATATAGTATTTGAACAGCAGTTTATGTCCCATCCATCACCTTAAAAGAAATCTTGGCAGTGATTTCCAAGAAAACCCCAGATGAAATATGTTTAAAACATGTGGGTATAGATAAATCAAAAGTCAAATAAAATTTATTTCAACAGTGATGCCTGAAAGCGTGTATTTTGATCATTGAAAATTGTTTTTATATTTTCTACAATAAAAAATATATAAATTTTAATAACAGTACTGTATCTCGATATAATATATTATTAATTACCTAAAGTAGTTAAGTATTTTGTAAAATAATTTTTCAATTATTCAACTACGATTTTGTTAATCGTGAATAAGATACCCACCCTTATAATAGGTGATATAAAATCTCAAAATACGCTAAAATTATAAAAACTAATTGAGTATTATTGTCTTGAAATGAATACTATATATATTAATATTTAATCAACTATTTAATGGTGTGATGCACCATTATGTCCGTAATATAAAATACGAAAATGGTTTAAAATAATATATTCAGGTACCTATATCCATATAAATATTTCGAATAAACTACGCGTCTGTATTTATCGAACGAAATATGTTTGCCATACATAATATAATATTATGATCTATACATTTATTGCGATTACAGCATGACGTTTAAGTGTATATATTTATAGTACATTCCGCATTCTGCAGATCGTTTAAAACCACAACGTTTAAATTGCTGGTCGGAAAATGTATATATTTTTGATTTTATACGTGTTTTGGATACGGTAAATATTTATTATGTATATACTATATATATATATGCGAAATAGATGGGGGAACGACGATATATATAAATTATAAATGCTACTGCTGCGGCACCGCGTGGTTGCGCTCAAAGTCACACTTCTCGGATTCGCGGGTGTGTATAAAACGTCGATAAAATAAAAAATAAAATAAAATACCCGGTTAGTCCCTTTATGCTTATATATATATACATGAGTATATTATAATATATAAACGGCGAAAAGCACGCATAATACTGAAATATTATTTTTGAAACCATCGTAAACAACGGTTATAAACGGTTATACTCTGGTGAACCGAAGTTGATGGATGCGTTTCGAATGGCAAACTGGACAGGTTTATACTGTACATGTACATACATATTATATATACAGAGATAGATAGCTGGGATCATTGCCTATAATATAATGGTGACTATAATATTATAAACGATAGTGTATAATATATTATAGACTACGAATACTCACACAAGTTATACACCAAGAGGTTGGTCAATGCGAATGTGTCTGTTTGAGTATTCTTAACACGTTTCATAGAAAATGTTTATAGCTATCACATATTATGTAGGTACATATACCTATTATATACTATTATATACACAAATATACATACAAATTGATTCTTAAAACACCAAACACTACAATGTTCATGAAAAGCGTTTAAGATCTATGAGCAGTTCTTATGTTAATTTTATCTTAGGAGAAAAATTTGGATTTTACAGTATACTTTTAACGTTTATTTAAATATATAATATATAAATATTGAATTTGTAATTTTTATTTTTATTTTTAAATGGTGCAGTATTACTAATTGTGTGGGTATCCCCAACAACACTTCACTCTTTTTATCAACAGCATCTTTAAATACTTATTAAACCGTTTTCAAAAGAAAGTTATTCAAAACAATTACCTACTTAATTTTTATAAAAATTATAAATAATATATGCTATCAAAAAATCATACTTTATTAATTACTTTATGTCTTCGGACGAACTTCAAGTAGTTATAGGTAATGCATAAACGATTAACTTCGTAATATTTTAATTTGTATTTTGCGTACATGCGTGAGTATGTGTGAATCGGAATATTTGAAAACGCGTGCGAACAAACGGCGGACTCGCACGCGTCTTATGGCTATAAGGTTGTTAGGTAGTTCTTTGCGGGACAGGTGAAATAAAAACAGCGAGAGATCCTGAATGCGATCCGTTGTATGTACGCAAAATAAATTCAAATTTGCATTTTTGTCACCAAAAAAAAAAAAAAAAAATATAGCCGATACACGTGCATATAATTACACAATTATACGGTGAAATTTTAATAGAAACGCTGTCGTTTTGGCATAAATTATACGTGTTGAAAATGAAGAAAAAAAGGATAATAAATAACTGTACCAAATTACATACATAGTAAACCAAGTCAGATGTTAATTGTCGAAGTGACAACTTGACGATAAATGTTAAATTTAAACGCATTTATATTCACACTAATCGATGACTTTTAATGATTATTATAATATATACCTATTAAAATATGTACAATTAAATTATAATATAAGAACTACTGCAGCGCCCGTAAACGAATAATCAATAACGGTAAATATTATAATATATAGACATTTAAATGTAAATCTATACGTTTAGATATGTTTACTATATTTCATATTATAATATTTCAGTGGCCAGTTTGTTTTCAGATATTTTACTTAACGCATACCTACATCTAAATATGAGTCACCGCTGATTACCATAAACACGAAACTAAAATGACTAAAACACAAATAGTGAATGTTTAAAAATAACGATAAAAAATACCTGTCGTTTGTTTTATTAGGTACTTTAATTAAATTGATAATGAATGGTTAATTTGGTTAATTATTCCAGTTCTCCTTTCAATAAATAATTAATTTAGTATAATATTATATAGACGATATAGTTTATCGTGTACATGTAGGCTCCGCATTTATATGTACATAAGTAGTTACTTAATATTATTATGTTATTATGTATATGAAAATAAATAAGATTTGTCGAAATCTTTAAAACGAAAGTAATGTGATTTCAACATATAATATTTATAAGCGGTTAAGTATAAAAATATTTGTTTGATTTGATTAAATTATGAAATGATTTTTACCAATAATAAACTCATAGAAACTACGGAAGTATTATTAACCATAGGTATTAACAAAAACGTTTCAAGCGAGATATATATGTATAATGTATATAATATACGAGTATAATATATTCTTTTGTTTTTTCATAAAATATTAAAATATTTATAAGATAACAAGTATTAACTTTAAATTAGTATATAGGTATTAGGTATATACCTGTTATAATATACATTTATACTTATACGCAGGGAGTGTATTTATGTAGAACGTATTTTAATTTATATACATTCAGAAAAAAAATCGTATTTTATAATTGTTGGCCTGTTTGTTAGTGAAAGATTGCCTTGTAATTATATCCGAACTGTAGACTATCTATAAATATGCACGTGCTTATACATTTACCGATGATACTTGGAATTTCGTTTATAGAGTAATTCGGTTGTCAAACACGCGATCATCCTCGAAGCGTTTTTGAGCTAGTTTTTAAAAATTATATATATTTCTAATACAAAATGATTTTTTTTTTAATTGTGTATAGTATATACCTACATACAAAATTATGTTATGAATATTAATTTATCAGCAACTCGTATATTTTAATATTCGGACAGAAATATTAATACTTAATAATAATCATTTAAAATTTTTAATAGATATAAATGATATGTAATGTATATTGTTTAATAATATGATCAATTAATAATAAATAAAATAACATAAAATATATCAAAATAAAAATAAAAAGAATATTTCTAGATTTTAATTTTAACTAAAATATGAATCCGATGCATAATGTATAAATAATTATGACAATTGGTATTTATATGTATATATATTATAATTTATATTATACATTTTACTGTTGACAACACGTGATAGTCACTAAAGAAAATATTGGTAATGTGGCTCACGAAGTTATTCTAAACCATCAAAATACACAGTTTACGTTAATTAACCAGACCACTTATAGTGAATTATATAAACAACTAAAAAACGAACGTTTTAAACCTACATCATATTATTATTTACAAATAGAAGATAATATAGCTACAGCCGTATATGATAATTATACGTGGCAGGTTTTTAGCGTAAATGACTTAGTGGCACTGCTGAATGCTCAAAACGTGTTTTATATATACATACACACTCATATATTATACATATCTACTTATATTATAATATGCCAACGAAAGTAACACGAATGTTAAATAATAATATAATTTCAATAAGTATTTACCTATATAGTATACTGCAGCTACAGGCCCGCAAAACATAATATAATACCTATATATATATATGTATATATAATACCTATATATATATGTATATATATATATACCTATATGTAGAATATTATTTAACATTCAACTCATATTCTTGATCCGAATTAATACTTTTAAAATTAATGCATTATGTATATTTAAGTGTATAATGTATATGTTGAAATTGTATTTTAAACTATAATTTTTTATTATATATATACAGGTGTCAAACGTTAACACGCTATGTATTAAATTTAGGCTAGTTAAGGCAACAAAAAATTGTGTTACATTCAGCAGGTATCGCTACTGCTCTACAGCTGCAGCTGGCGCCTGTAGCTAGTGCAAATATATATGTAAAATGCATGCAGTTAGATAATAGGATAAATACAATATTCAAAATACTATAAATTTAATTTAACTAAAAACACACGCATATGTTCAAGTATATTAATGGAAAATTTAATTATATATGAATAGTATACTTTAAATTGGTACAAAGTTTAAAAATTACCTACATAAAATATGTAGATTATGTATGTCAAATAAATAACCAAGCATTATTGTTGAAACACAAAAAAATATTTCGTTTTGAAAATATGCAGCATGAAATTAAATTACTTACGGCGTAATCGGATAAAGGTATAATCATTACTCCTTTCACTTAAAAATTAAAAAAAAGTCAAAGCTTGAAACTATTAAAACTCGCTAATAATTAATATGATACTTTCGGGATGTATGAAGTCATCAGTAGACTATTATTTTATATATCCAACATCGCTTAGCTAAATAATATCTATGAATAAAGCAAATTAATATAAGTAACAACTACAGTGATGGAGTTCTAATAAGTCGTTAATATTTAATTAAACCGTTACTGTGATCATTAAAAGAAAATTGCGTTTTTTAGAACTCGCGTCTAGAATAATTAGTCATGGCTTCAAAACTAAGTACACGGCCATTACTTTGATTGGATTACAACAAGTATACAAAGAATGAAGAGTGCAAAGAAACTTGGTGTTTTTTATCGTTTTGAAATATATAGCGATAAATTGCTCTAAGGAAATCGTAATAATATATATATATATATATATACCTAAGTATATAAAATATGAATACATATACAGGGTGAGCGCCCTTATATTTTTATGTTTTATACGTTATACCTATTCGTTAAATGCTGCGTGAAAAATAGAACACCGCAATGTAGGTATGTATACATATTTTTATACATCAAAAATACTATTCTTTATTTCTTTCTACTGATAATAAATATATATTATGTATATGTATATCATACATAAGTAATTATAATATAATATGTGAAAATATATAAAAGTGAAAAAAATTTACTCCATTGAGCTTTGACTAATAGCCATTATTATATTATTAATATGTGTGCTTGTATTACATATATTATACAATAAATCTATGTTGTAGGTATAGATATATTAGGTGTATACTATCAGTTATTCTGTCAGTCCATACAGAACATTAAAACAATTGTGAAAATTAATACGCCTACAGGCTGACTCTAATTAAATTCAGACCATAATATTATGATCGTTGCGCACGGAAAACATAAAAAATGATTAACAGCATGTAAATTAATTAAGTCAAATCGAGATGTTTTTCTACGCTCGTTATGCTCTCGTTTATAACACAGAAACGTGTTGAGAACAAGCAATGAGAGCACGCGTATGCATATATAAATGTATATTACCTATGTAGTTATACACTGTTCTATATAATATATTATTCATGTGTATATTCTCATAAAAGAGTTTTGTAGTGTTGCAATTATAATGTTATTAACAAGGTTTTATAAAATGTTTAAACATTTTTATGCATTACATATTCTACTATACATACATTTGTATACTAATAATTACTATTGGTACGAACATTTTATAGTTAAATAATTTGATTTTTTTAATTTATTAATTATTATTATTATTTCTATAGTGAGTCGGAGAAAGTAGATTTATCTTTTAAAATTAAAAAATAACATCGAATGTAGCGTATACCTATATCATATTCTAATTTATTATGAAACGTACGTACACGATTCGTGAAAGCGGCATAATCATACCTATATATACCTACTTATATAAAGCTGTCTACTAATTGATCTAGCTGATGTACTTATACCTATACCTATATAGTATATATTATATATACCTATACCTATATTATGCTATCGAAGAATTCATTAATTCTTTATTTAAATCCTATATTTATATATGGTGTAATAGTGTGCCTCTTAAATTTAGGGTACCTGCAGGTTTATGAAACAATATAGTTGCCTATAGCTATAACTTTAACCTATAACTACTGTGGCTACTATCGTAATATGTTATATATATATATAAGTATATATCTATTAAAATTTAACTATGTAAGTACAAGTAATGTGCTCATGCTGTTTGATATGTTTCCTTAATGGAGATGAGGTAAGAAATTCATAAGAAAAGTTACTTACCGGCTGCCAGTCGGTTCTTATCAGCGGCGAACAGGAAAGCGTTGCGCTGCATGAACGACACCGGGTCGATGGCTGCGGCCGCGGCCCACGGAGACTGCATCGGACCAGGCGCTCCACCGCCACCGGTACCGTTAGACGGGTGCGGCCGGTGAGCAGGAACCTTGATTACGCCCGCGGCTCCCGAGTATTGTAGGTAAGTCTTGTCGTCGGCCGGCTTGTTGGCCACAGCGGCGGCTGCGGCAGCGGCTTGGTGAGCAGCGGCCGCGGCGGCGGCCATATGCTGTTGTTGGTGCAGGTGATGGTGAAGACCGAACACGGCCGCGTGGTGATGTCCGGCCGCGTACAGCGAGGCGAGCGCCTCCGCCGGACCGGATACGGCGGCCGCGGCCATGCCGGTGCAGGACGCCGAACGCTTGGACGACAAATCGTCTGCGCCACGTCCACCGCCGCCGCCGGCCAACAGACGGGATATGCCGAACGTCAGGGCGCCGGGCGCCGCCGAGGTAGGTGATGACACGTCATCCTCGTCTTCTTCGTCCATGCACAGCTCCTCGTCCGATCCGCCGGAATCGACGCGGACGTCCCGATCCTCGTCCGTGGTCGTGCCGTCCTCGACCGAACTGCACTTGGTCTCGTCGACCATGTTGACGTCTCGGTGACGATTTCCGTTCAGACCACCGTTAGCTACGCGAAAGTTTAACCGTATAGCACTAAATCACGACGAAGAATATTACACGATTTTGTACTGTATGTACGGGCGATAGGCACAACAGGCTTGGACACTTGTACGGTTTAAGCGATCTTATATATCGCGTAGTTAATGTGCAAGTGGTGTTAACAACGCGACCGCCGCATTTCGGTTAACTGTAGCGGTTACGTTTCGTATCATCGAATCTGCAGTCGAGGTGCCAAAGTATAGGTAATTGCGGAAATCTCCGCACGAAACGTAGACAATATTATAATGTTATCGTTCTTTTTTACGTATGTTCCGCGTCCGCACGAATGTATAGTTACACCAATAATAATTATAACAATAATAATAATAATAATAATAAAAATAGTAATATTATAAAACTATAATAATATTCGTTGAGCGCGCTTGCGTGTGCGTGCGACGTTGCGTTGCGGCGCGGTTGGACACTGAATGCGCGACGGACTGCGAGTGGCAGGCGGCGCACGACGTCGACGGCGGCTGTATAGCGCCGACCACCGTCACCACCGCCCGTCGAGATGGGCGTCCGCCGGGACACCGCCTCGGCGGCGTTCCGATTGGTGGACGGGCGCCGCGCGCGGTGGAAATCAGTACCCGTCTCGGGCGGAGGGGACTCGGTGGTGGCGGTGGTGGCGGCGGGGCGGACGACGTCGACGACGACGATATTAAAACCCATTTAACAACGCGTCGGGCACGATCCCCTCGCGTATTCCTCCACACTGTGGCCCACGGCCTTACGAAGACTCTCTTCACCGCCCGCTCGCAATACTGCTGTAATACGTGTGTTCACGTTTATGGGCGAGTGGCCGTGTCCGTACTTAAGCGAGCGGCGGCCACCGCGGCCTCTCGCACACCGCCGGCACATCGGCCGAAAAAAATTAATCCTAGCCGCGCCCCCCCCCCCGTCGCCGTCCACCCACGGGTACCTTGCAGGCGGCACGGCGATGGTACCTTTAACATATTACGATATACGATGCTCGGTCCCATATTCACGTACATACCCTTCCGCAGCATCCGCACCACAGATTTTTTTAACGCTTATATTTATAACTATTATTATGGTCGCGTTGCCGCTTTTGATGTATCCGAATTCCGCACTATACAGCTATAATATTATATTATAGGTATATATAACTATATGTGTATAGTGTATAATGTACGTGGCCAATATTTAAATAAAATAAGATATTTATTATGTAACGTTAACGAGTTAGCGTTATAGAATGAGTTTTTTTTTCAAAGATTATTACATGGTATTTAACAAAATATGCTTAGACTATATCATTGGACGCACATATAGATACGCACAAGTCGTAAAATAGCTCCGTGAAAGTTGAGTTTCAGATGAAATGAAAGGAATGGAAAATAAATTGTATTATAGTCGTTTATTCGGCAATCGACGTAATTAAGTGGAAAAAGAATCTCAACTGCTACAGAAGCAAAAAAATCCCCCCCCCCCGTAAATAATAAATAGGATCTAAAATATTGTTATATACCAAATATAACTCTATAATCAAAGGAATCAAATTACAGTGGGCCCCCCACAACGTCTGCGTCACTCAGTTACGCGTACGCCACTGTGCAGTAATAAATTAATTCAAACATTTAGAAGCAATCAAATAGGTACATACAAGCAGCCAATGGTACTGATAAACGATAGCATTATATGATAGGCATATAATTAATAAGGTTTTTAAATATTTTTAATTATAAATAATTCCCTATCTCCAACTGCACATGCTGCAAAGCTTAAAGAAGGTTAAGTCAAACGTATACAATCGAAATTGTAACTTATAATAATATCGAATTTTATAATATTAGGTGTGTGATAACATTTTTATTATAAATAAAATAAAATAAATATACATCAATGTAGATGATCTTGATATCTGTTATTGCTTCATGTATATATAGCTGTATAGGTAAACAGTACAATTATTAAGAGTTTTCAAACTTATTTGAACTTATTTTATTTTTTTTTTTTAGTTTATATACACACTTTAACTTTATTTGGATATAGAATATTACTATATTAGCTTATATAAAACCATTTTTTTTTTTTATTGAATTTATAGGTATGTTATAGATACATAGCATAAAATATAAATACCTAACACTTATTTTCAAAAGGTTAGTTATTGGTTGACATCATTATTGTACACATTGCATGGGTATAGATAAATCTCTATATCTATATATATTGTTTCAGTTTACCAACTTTGCATTCGTTATTGAAAGTTCTGTTATTTCATTTAATTAGATTTTGAGAGATACGAATTCATTTTAAAGTTCCAAAAAGCAATACTAAAGCAGTATATAGGCACTTGATATATAAATAAATTGATATGACAAGATATTAAAACCGTATTATTACATATTATTATGTTATTACTATTACTATGTAAACTAATTTAAAATTTAAAAAAATCTATACTGTACATTTTTTTAATTTTTTTTTATAACTCACATTTTTAAGTGAAAATAATAAATCAAAAATATTTGTTAGGTACTCATACAAAACAATATTTTAACTATCAACAAAAATCTCTAGATTATATAATTATCAAAAAGCACGTGTATTCTCTGATATAGTTTAGGTACCTAAAAGAACTGACTTTTTATAAATACAAAAAATATAATATAGAATATGAAAAATACATAATATGGACATTACCTATACATACCTACCGACATTATAGTAATATATAATATGATAGGTATAATTATAATGTAATATGTATATTATGACTGTATCATATTCTGCGCACTTAATAAAAACAATTTATACTTGCACTGATAGGTATATTGCAGTTTTACACATCCTTGCACATCTATTAGAAGAAGAAAATTCCTAAGTACTCTGAAGGCACTTGCAGATATATGATATATGTGTATAATAATGATACTGCTATAGTCAAAATATTACACGCTCGAGACTAAGATTTCATATAAAGTTATAGCGGTGGGTTACGCGCACGAGTTGTAAATAAACCCAAAGATGATAAACGTAGTTAATAAAAAACTTTTATTATTACTATAGATACATAATATAAGAAGTGCCTATATAATGTTTATTACCAGTCCGTCTATAATAATATAAAGACTAAGAGGGTTGCCGTATACGAGCTCGTACATATCATTTGAAAAACCAATTATGTATCCGGCCCTACATTATAACTTAGACGAATAATGGTTTTTTAACGTTTGTCATATTATATACCTATATAATAGCTGAATATTACACATTATATCCCAAGGTTAAAGCCAACTGTTATTTTATCAAAAACACAGAACTCTACCAATAATTATCCTAATTCAACCGTTTATGTATAGCGCATTTGTTCTGTAATTGAATCTCTACCCATACTACCCATGCCCCATAGGTTATGCGATATAATATTACATATGTTATAAGTTGTGCGTCAGATGGTTGATAAAAGATGGTTTTATGGGTACCGCATGCCGTAAAAATATTAAGTACAAATCGAAAAAGTTTAATCCGAATTAACATTGTTCTTAAATATAACGTTTAACTGCAAAACTTCCATTTATTTTAAGTATACACCGCTATACATACTATATAGGTACATATATGTATAAAGGTATATCATATAAAAAAAAATAATTTAACATTGGTATAAAAGCAATTTATTTTTATAATATCATAGCAGCCGTATATAATGCTGTAGAGGATAAAATATTTTTTTTTTTTGTTTTATACCGTATCGTGTGATTGTAATAGCTGATTGAATGTAGACCTATATGAAATGGGAAATGAAAAAGAAATGTTATTTCCTAAGTATAAATCTGATTCCCGCCTTCAAATGTATTTATTTTTTATTTTTTTCATACATAGACATCATCGTGATTCGTGACCATAAATTAGGATATATATTTTAGATCATTAAATTGTAGTTGAGTGTTTGGTAAAATATTATTTATTCAAGTATTACAGATAAACATAATATTATAGCAACGTACAATTATTTAGAAAAAAATTATTTATCTTCTACAGCAGACAATTAAAATTATAACTATGTAATACCTGCGTAAAGCTAGTGTTATTAGTTTTATCTTTTATATAAAAAAAATAAATATAATATAATATAAATTATGCATAATCAATAATATACAAGTGCAATATATTAAATGTGTTTAAATATAGTGTTAATACCTATATAATCTATATTCATATATATATAATATACCTACGCATTTGATTCAGAAATCGGCCAGAACGATAAAAAATTAAAACATTGACAATCTAAATAATAAATATAATCAAAAAGTAATTTACAAAATATCGAAAAACTAAAGTTTATTATAAAAAACTTTTGTACAGTAATACTACATCAACTATTCACTAAAATACTAATTTTTAATAATAAGTAATTACTATAATAATTGGTAGTACCTATAGTCACGTATATAGAGTCAATGCAATACTTTAAAATAAACACTCACTAATAGACCATCGTGTATCATAAAGATTTTAATCTTTAGCGTCCATAAAAATTTAAACATCCCTTTCATAATCATAAAATAATTTTTTAAGCAAGCAGCCCTTCACCCACTACAAGTCACGACGACCCATGCAGTTGCATTATATTTGAATTTGTGACCATAGATATACGTCAATAATAATTGGTAACACTTATTTAAAAAAAACATATTTTTGCAGGTTATTTAAAAAATTAATAACTCGATTTTTTTTAACTTATAGAAATAGAAATAGTCTTTAAACTTGATCGGTATACATTTTCATTTAAAAAAAAAAATCATGATAATCAGATGAGTATTTTCAGAAAAAAATGCGTGACAAAGATTTTTACATTTATATAATTTATAGATATTCGGGTATAAATAGATACCAGCTACTTATTAGTAAATATAATAATATACACATAAGTAATCATAGTATAGATCAATTTATTATTATATGGTTCCCCATTATATACCTTTATTTCAATGGTAAAATACTTTTACCAATTGGTCTTTAATCATATTGTTTGATATAAAATTTAAAAAGAAACATGTTTATAATATTTATGTGTTATATTTCTGTCTGTAGAAATATCGATAAAATATAGGAAATAGAAAGAGTTTAAACATTATTATTATTACAACTGATAATTTTAAAATATTAAATGAAAAGATTTAATCTTATTTATGTAAAGAAATATACATTTATTGATCTCGTGTAATAATATAATAAAAATAAACGTATAATAAAACCTATTTTATCCTTGAAATTACAACTATAAATTACATTTATTAATTATCGTAATAATTTAGTTCATATATTATAATCATAAACTATACTCGCAATTCATAACTACTTATGTTTCGCATCGTATACATTATATACGTATAAATATAATTAAACATTCTCATTGTTTAATTATTATGCAAAAATTAAAATAAAAAATGTTAAAACTCCGAGCAAGCTGATATAATATGAACGATAAGAGTATATAATATTATTAATATAGGTACTATTATCACTTTATTATTCAATCATTAGATAATACACCACAATGTATTTGACTCAAATAATACAAAGCCGTTAAATTAGATATGTAATAATATATTTGGTCTCCTGAGAACTTCCCGTACATAAATTTTAATAGAACTATAACCATAAATTGTTTAATTTATTTTAAAACTTGTAATATAATAAATAAATATAAAAGTCATAATAATGGAACTCAAAAACTTTATAAAATATTAACAAAAAATATAAATACATTTATAGACGTAATTATGCAAGCAAAATGCAAATATACACATTTTATTATAAAATAAATTTATATGAATATGAACATATAATTATAGTATAATGTATTATATACAATAGTAAGTGTAATAAACTTATATATAATACACTAATACACGCTGATGTCCAGAACTTATATTAAAATAATTATATACATGGAAACGCCTAGCTTAAACTAAACGTTTTCTGTGTATCATTTCTGTACTTTATTTTTCTATAATAGATATGCGTTTAATTTAATATCGTGATGTGTGGTGAATATGATGGTGCAGTTGAAGTTAGTAACTTTTAAATCGTATTAATTCAAGGTGAGGTAATTTAAATAAATGGTACTTGCTATATAAGTATAGGTAATCACTGTGGCATGTGGGATCGGGTCTCCATAATATTTACGCAGTATATACGTCATTGACGTCATCATCATAATAAATAAAAATAATATAAATTAATAATTTTATTTAATCATAAATTTATAACCATGTTAACGGGATGATCTCGATGACCGACTGAACGATTAATTAAAAAATATTAAAAAATAGATAAATTAATTAATTTAATCAATTGCAACCACAATCAAAATCGATTAACGGAAGTAACGCACACAAAAATCGCGGAGTCATTAGTCATTGTAGTACCTTATATTATGTATCATTTACACATATCTAAATATAACATATGTATAAGCATAATATATTTTACAATGTATTACCTTTACAGTCTACAAATTCGTATTATAATATAACAAGTAACCATACATACTTTACACATATGAATATATGATATATATATATATTACATTATATAACATTATTATGCATGTATAACTATGGCTATTTATATATATATATATATATATATATACTTATAAATTATAATATAATATAATATAATATAATCCTAGTAAAAATCCACCACAAACTTCTAATCTATGGCTATAAAGGATTACAGCTACGCCGCGCGCCGTTCGTATAAACTGTAAGTAATGTCTATTTAAAATAATACAATAACTATATATGTTGGATGTTACCATAATATGATGGACCTACACTAACACGATAATGTACCTACCTACCAAGAAGAAGATTTTTGACGGCAAAAAAAAAATGTCGATAATTATTGATCGTAATAATGAAATATTTTTTTTACTTTACGACGATTTTCCGATTAAAACTAATATTTTTATTAATCAAAAAAGTTTTCAATGAAGAAATAAAAACTTTTTCAACTTTCATTTATTATTTTATGTGTGACAAATATTAGGTATATATTTTTATAAATTGTTATCAGAATATAATTATATATGAGTATTATAGTGAATAGTGATGATATAGTTGTGAGAAATTGGCAAGTTTATATATATAATTATGTATATTAGCTAACACTAAAGTATATATATGCGATTATAAAATGCATAGTTTTAGTAGAAGAGGATTGATCAAACTCGATTAGATTAGGCCAGTCACAGTAGAAAAATGAATAATGATATTACACTGATTATTTAATGTTGAGAATTTAGAAGTAACAAAATAAAATATATGTTATGACCGAATAAACAAAATAGTATTAATATAATCAAATAATAGCAACATATAATATCAATATAAGATTTATTTAAAAACTATAAGAATGATAAATGTTAAATACAAACAATAATCTGATACTCACTGACTCATTGAGCACGCTAAGAAGTTTAGAAAATACAACAAACCCAACAGACATGGCTAAAATCATTCAAGAAAAAACCAACGAACTAAAGCTTAGGAGAATAAATATCACATTCATCTGGGTACCAGGTCACTCAAATATAACAGAGAACGAAATGGTGGACAAAGCAGCAAAGAAAGCATTACAATCAAGCAATAGTACCTATACAGTTTCTGGACATCGTAACATATGATGTCATCAAAAATCATATTAAAAACAAATTTCAAATAAAATGGCAAACACATTGGTCGAAACAATGGATCAAACTTAGTGAAATAAAAAACACAATTCTAAACTGGCATAATCCTAATCTCAGCAAAAGAAAAAATCCTGATCAACCGTCTCCGAATAGGCCACACAAGGCTGACTCACAAGTCTCTTATGGCTAAAGAGGAGCCTACTAAATGTACAGCCTGTGGGGTACTCTAACAGTAAAGCATATAATAACATAGTGCCACCAATACTCCGATGAACTCAGAAAATACAACATTCCAACCAACATGAGAGAAGCACTAGGACCAGACATTGAAAACATATCAAATATGTTAGTCTTCCTTAGAAAGACCGACTTTACAACAAAATTTATACCTACTGTGAAGATAGCTATAATATTTCTGTTTTTAATAACACTATGTAAATATTATAAATTTAGTTATAGTACCTACCTAATCATTAATTATGTAACATACACATATTGCACAACAACTAATAACTTTTGCTGTTGAAGATTTTTTAAGTTCAATAAAAAAAAAAATTTTTAATTATATATGACCTTGTTAAGACGAATTAAAAATTATACATATTTTTACATTATATGATATCGCAAGTCTGTGAATCAATTATAATAGGTATATAATTAAATAAAAAACTCAAATATTTATCTTATTCTATTACTTTATTATAATACATGTTAACTAACCCTAACCTAACTGTATGACATACAAATGCACAACTTTACCAACAACCTAACAATCTACCTGAGACTGCCATTACCAGTGGTATACCTAAAATTAAAATGTATAAATACCATACACGACGGATATAACATCAATAATATATTTTTAAATAAAATATAAAACAACGCACATTTAGCCACAATAGAATAAATCCGACAGCGGCTAAATTATATACAATTCATTATAGATTATTTACGATGAAGTGTAATACGTTCTACATAAGGTATATTAATATTTTAGTGAACGTCATTTAATGATACTTAATTTATTCAGGTTTAATCAAATATAAAATAGTAACACTATATTATGTGGTATACTATCATAACACATTATATATATAAACCTAGAAATAGGTTATAGGTATATTCTAGAAGAAATGTATATATTATATTATTATAGTGTCATATTAATATTCGTATAGTATATTAGTATATCGTATACAGGTCTGCATGTTATCAATATGAGTACAATGTAAATTATAGGTTAATGCGGTATAAAATATATAAAATGTATCGTGTTCAAATATCATATATTACCATTAATTATGTTTACCTTGAATAAACTATTGAGTCATTATGTGAATAATTTTGAACTATGTTTTATATAAATTTAATAATACCTTTTTTACATTAATATAGGTAATAATAAATATTTACACGAAAAATATTAGGGCAATCTATATAATATTTATATTTATTTTTTGGTTATTTAAAATTATTACTTGAAATCTCTATCACCAAAAGATTCTAGATTATTAAAAGCGTATATATTTATCCACATACACCTGAAATACACGAAATATAATAAATTTACTCTGAGACCTATAGTTAGAGTTAAAAAGTAAGAAATATTTTCTAATATATCTATAATAATTATATTGTGAAATGTTAAATTTTTTTTATAATGGCTGCACCATGACCAAAATATAGTTTCATTAATATTATATCTTAATATACTATTTTAAATATTATCGGACAACCAAAAAATAGTAACGGGGCAGCCAAGGTAACAATGTATTTGTAAGTATATAGGGTTATATAATATTTAATATACCTATGTTAAAGGTGTTAGTAAGTGAAATAATAATAGTGTTACCATTTTTAGTAAGTATACCACATTAACAACTGACATCAATTTGAAAACAAATTATAGACTAGCAAAACTATAATATAGGTAGATATATCTTATTATAAAATTATTATAACTACCTGAAATAGAAGTTGGCACAAGTATACAAGTGATTTTAAATACATTATTTAGTTATAAATACTATTGCATAGAATCGCAATATTAAAAATTCGATAATAATATTAAATAGAATTGTAATGCATGCATGTGATATTGCAATTTTATGTAGGTAGTTAATAAATATTTTTTTTTAAATTTCACGTTTGCTGCTTAATGATTTTTTTTGTCATCTCTGTTTTTTCGAAAAACACTTTAAATTTGTTACTTTCAACCTCTTAGTACTAAGTATTAACTAGATTTAATTCTAAACTAGAAACCACCCCAAAGTCAAAAGTTTGAGCATATCAATATAAAATAAATATATTAATCGTTCCACTCAAAATCTAAAAATTGAATTCATATAATCCTTATATCAATGCATGTTTATAGGTTTTTTTAAAAATCTAAATACAGAAGAACTCATTTGTAATGACGTTAAAGGGACTAAGGAAAATGGTCATAATAATCGTTTGTCGTTAAAAATTATGAAAAAAATTTGTAATTTCAATACATATAAAAAAACACACATCATTGTAGAATCAATACATTCATCACTCCATTCAGAATCTAAAAGAGTAAAGATAAAACATTAATTTAAACTATTATTTTAGAATTCAATTTACAACATTTTGTTTAAACATCTATTATTTTAGATTGAACTTTGTACAAAAATGACGCTCTGTTATTTTTTTAGTTTTTCAAAATTTGTTGTTGAACAAGATTTTTCCATTATAACCAAAAATAACCATCATAACTTACGTATAGTCATTATACAGATGTTATAATAATCGATACAAATGAGTACATACAATATAGGCGTTTTGCAGGGACTTTAAATCAAAAAAAAAAAAAAAATTGATTATTAATAAGGTTACTACACTCAATATGTCATTTCAACCGGTATTATTATAAACGGTATCTACTGCAATATTTCAAAATTTTAATTCTTGAAATTTCAAACGACCCTTGTGGATAATAATACTCAACCCAATACAGTTGCCCTCCAATTAATTTTAAGGGGCAGGGAGAGTCTGATAATAAATATATCTTATAAGTATAATAAGTAATAAATAATAATCATACAATGAAAAAATTGATTATTTAAAATGTATTTGTGGGTTGGAATTGGAAATACCTGTTGCTAGTTGATTCCGTGTATCTTAATTTCACGTCATTTTAGAGAGAAGGATTGTTGTATGAATTTTAAAATTAAGCTTATAAACTAATATATCCACGGTATTTTTTTCGTATAAAAATTGTTTATTTTTTTTTTAAATTTTACAAGGGGAGGGCTGCAGAAACAAATTTTTTACTACTTTATATAATTTTGATGTTTTGCGGAAAGAAATTATTAACTAATTCATATAAAATGTAATAACTATTTTAAACAACTCAAAATATTAATTATTGTGATATAATCTTTCACTAAAAATAAAAATTACAATGTTAAGAGGGAGAATATAACCTCTTATCTCCCACCATCTGGTCTGACCCAATAAAAGTAGAAACTACGTGGTTACGTTTATTTAAATGATATTATAAAGAAAAATTGCATTTGTTTGAACAAACTTTTATAATCCTATTCACCTACACTTAGAGTTTTTAAACAAACTAGAAACTCTCAATTTGGATACTTCAGATTGCAACTGTTATTTTTTCGCTGAACATTATAATATGTTATAAATACCTATAACAAATCACTTTACATGTTACAACAAATCACAATGAGTAGGTATAGTCATTGTTGTAGAACCATCATATCTTGTAAATGTAATAACTACCTATATTATTGATAATGTATCCGTATAATATAGTATGTGTCTGATACACATTAAACCTTTTATTAGCAATAAATAAAACAGTAGGTTTTAGATGTTGGAGAAGTGGGAGTGCGCATGTACACGATTTTAATCGAAAACAGGAATTACTTATTGCGATAGTTAAATGTCCCTTTTTTAATAACTATATATTGTATATCCAGCTAATATTATTGTATACATTATATATATATATATATATACACACCATATTATATTGTTTTATTTTATTTAATGCGAATTTAATTTTTATTAATATTTTTAAAACTTTTAAATAAATTGTATAAATAAAGATTATACGGAGTGATTGCCAGATATGCTTTCATAATTTGTTTATCCAACAAAGAATTTATTTGAATTCTGGTCACTTTTGTACAGTTTGTTATAAAAAAAGCTGATTTTCATGAAAATATAAAGCTGATGTAAATATGAATGAAATTATTGATTGGATTTTAAATGATTGGTACCTATTTAAATTATTTAACTCTAATAACAAGGGATAATATTATAGTCCATAGTAGATTTAGAAAAAGGCTTAAAATATGTAAGTATATACCTATAAGTGCTATGATGATTCAAAAATAACAGTAATTTATTAACATCGTACAACTTGAAAAGATTTTCCAAATGTTATGATAGTTCTGGAGTACCTACTAAACTAAATATTATATACTTTTATTCTACATTTTAAATAATATTATGTAAAATCATTATCAAGAATTATTATATCGAGTTTATAAAGCCTAAACATATTTGTGAGGAACATTGTAATAAGTTTTTAATTTTTTACTTATATATAAGATGCAGATAACATCGGTATATGAATATGTTTTATGGTTACTGACTAATTTACCACAACAGTAAGTTATTAATATAATAATCATTATGATATTAATTATAAGACGTTGTGAGGTTAAAATTATAAATATCATAATAAGTTCTTCTGTCGACATCGTTGAACAACTATCAACATATATATTGGGTTTTTTTTTTAATGTAATTTATTATGAGTACTATAGAATACGGTAACTATGGTAACTATATCATATAACATCTTATCTTATAATAATATCTTATTTTATCGTAAAAGCAATGGTTTCGTCCATAACGTCATGGTACTGCACTTATTATGATATTATTCTCGGTGTCGCACATAGCAACAGAATGACCCATGCCCATATACATAATATATACCTACATATTATTATACACATATACGTGTCAACAAATCAAAAATGTCTATAACAAATCTATAGTCCAAAAAGGGTAAAAATAAAATTACTAAAAATTATAAATATTTGTTGAATAATTTAAGTCTGCGGTATTATTCTTTTCTGAATTAAAAAAAGAAAAAAATATATCAATTTTGGCAATAACTATAATAGTTCTATAATTTATTAATATTCTCCCGTCATTTTTGTTAAGTTTTTTATAAGTTAATTGGAAATATTCTACTTTTAACTCTGTAAAATAAGATTAAATATTATATATCAGAAACCATTCTCAATATTTAAGATCGAAGTATTTTTTTAACTAACATAACAAGTTGGTTGTAAAATAATTTTATTCTTTATTCGATTAAAAATCTAAAATATAAAAAATAGATGTATTCAATTTATATAATCTAAATATCCTAATCAAACCAATAATCAAATCTATTTGTTCAGTATCTAAAATTGTAATTAGTAATTGTGTTTAATATTATTTAGTTTATCATTATCTAGTAAAGTGCAACCAATATTACCTATAGTTCTAAGTAAATGAAAAGTTCTTAATAGTAATATTATTATTTTGTAATAAAATATACTTAATAAATAATTAATTTTTCTACATTAGTTGAGTTTAATAAATTGATAGATCATTATTTGGTATATTATTTATATTTATAAATAAATATGGTATTAGAATAAATACAAATTATATGACGTAAAAAAAAATATATTTTTTTAAAAATAGTGATAATTATTTTATATATAATGAGAGTTAACTATCAAAAGAATTATCCTGTACCTATATAGTGTACCTAAATAGACATTTATGTTTAACCTGAGTAATCCTAATATTTTTAAAACATACATCCAAAAATCTAGTTTCTAGATATCATTTTATAGGTATGTACATGGTATTACGTTTGCACGTAAATATATATTTAATATATCTACCGATATATCTATCTAATATTATCTTCGTTAATCATTATAAGACAAAGATATATATATTGTTCATCATTAACTTTACCACTAAACCTATATATATTAAATTTTTTTTCCATAATGTAAGAAACTAATGTTTTTATGACGGCATTTTTTTTTTAAATCAGAAGCCTAAAAACCACCACGTGATGTAACTCACCGAGCAAGGACAAAACAATGTTTTATATAATAGCCGCAGTGTCGTTCACAACAACAAAATATTGTGTTTGAACATTTTTTGTTACTGTGAGATTTGTTTTTTTTCCTTACAAAACCGACTTATCTTCTTTTACTCGATTTAATGTCAGATTATAATCAATGCTATATCATGCTATATTATTATATTATAATGAGTATCTATATTATTATACCTAAGAATATATATATATATCGTATACGTTTAATTTTTTGTAAAATAATAAGTAATTGTTTCTAGTCGCAAAACTTTGAATAGCCCACTGCGCAGTGCAGTAAAACGTATTACTGCTTGTTCAATTAGTATACAATGTACATTTAATAACATTCGTGATTAGAGTAGTATTACATTTTTTTAACATGCATATTTTTATGACCTAACATTTAACAACCATAACCATTTTATTCTAACCATTTCAAGTTTTAAAAGGTGCATAAATATTATATTATGTCTAACAATCGGTTTTTGTCGGAAGAAAACAATATTTTCACTCGCTGATAATATCAAATTAATGCTCGGTATATGTACATAGTTTAAAAATCATAACTAAAATTGTATTTTGTGATTATAAGTACAATAATCTAGGTAGTTAATATAATAGTAATTACCTATATAATGTATCTAATTTATTTATTTAAAATTAACTCATGTTCAATTATAATGTTAATATTAATTATAGTGATATATAAAGCATGCATGTAGGTATCTACTTATACTCAGTAGCGCATTGATAAGGGAGTAGCTGTAAAAGTTGAAAAAATAAAAATAAAACCTATTACCTATAATAGCAATCAAAATATATAAATAGTAGTGATGTAAATATTTTATTGATGAGCAACTTATTGGCTTTTATACATCAGTTTTAATATTTGTGGTATATAATATAAAAATATACTTAATTAACAAATGTTTTTCTTAAAATAAAAGGATTATATATTAGAAAGATCAATAGTATAATAATAACAAACCTTAACCATTTATTATTATAATAAATTAAATATTATAGATATTTATAGGTAGATATTTTTATAAGTATTTTTGGAACAAACTAAAATGCGTATTAGAAACTTGCATCATTTAGGATAACAAATTAGAATTATAAAGTGTTGTTTTGATAAAATTATACAATAATACAATATTTAGATTGTAGATACAATGCAATAGATTCACTTATAGAATCGCTGTTAGTAATAACTTATTACTTATTTTAATGCTATATTATACATATAGATATGTGACTATAATATTAACAGTTTTCACATTGAATACGATATACCTAATCGCCTAAATCGCAGCTATAAACTATAGGTACTATACATATCATGCTCATGTTTTGTTTTCAGATTAAATTTTAAATATAACTACGGAAAAATAAAACTTTCCAAAAAATAGAAAATTACTATTGTTCTATTTTTTTTAACAAAATTATGATGCACCGTTTACATATACACATAGATGTATAAAGTAATATACCATAATCAAAACAGAAAAAACATTATAATTTTTTTAAAACTTTCATTCGATAATCGATAAATCTCAACGATTACAACGATAGTATTATTTAGCTAGAAATATTGTAAAATATCCACACAAGAATTATATTTTATTCGGAAATGTATGCTTACATTACGAATGTAAAATGAAAATAGCTTACTTGAACTTGTCTTTAATTATAGCTGTGAAAAAGAACAATTAATTATTTTAAGAGTTCAATACTTTAGATAAATATATACCATGGTAATATGCAGAGAAATATGTACAGGAATTATTGACTAGGTATTATAAGAATTTTCTAAATACAATTTGAGTACTTTCAGTACTTGATTAAATATTTCAAGAACGAAAACATAATTTATTTTGAAAGTTTGACTTGTGTACGTGTAAATAAAGCTAGTTTCATGTTTTTTCTCTAAATATGCAAAATTATTTGCATATGAACATTTTTTGTATAGTTGCATTTTACTTATTTATACTTATTATACATATAGTATCCGATACTTATATCTAAATATTAAGCACCTTTGTTCTTTTAATTGCATCGTGTATTATATGAACACAATGAAGATAACATTTGTATAATATGCAAATCGTTCACAACGTAAATCATTGGGGTGAGATTTTTATAAGTACGAGTATTTTTAATTAATTATTTGTATTGATATGACACCATTTTGTGCAAATTTATCAATGCAGCACGTACAACAAATTACTTGTAGTGGTAGTGGTGGTTCCAAATTCAGTCCTTTATATAATTATCAGCTCAATAACTGAATATTATATATAACTAAAGTAATACATCATGTACGTTCACGATGACAATATTAAATTTAGCACATCTAAATTATAATTATTATTTGATATTTTTTTAGTATCATTATTATTCATTCTTATACTAACTCGCGGATGCCTATATTATCTTAGGCGCGTGGAATACTGTGAATACCCCGTGACGAGAACGGTTGAGAAATATTGTCTATCGAAGCAACTACCTATTAACTATTATATATGTTTTTTTTTTGTTGTTGTTTAAGTTTTGTTTTTGGTTTTATTTAGCAAAATTATTATCATCCTGTGACTTCAACATAAAGATACAATTATAGTGTTTAACGACTGTGACTAGAGAATAAAAATCTTTAAAACTTTACTTAAATGTGTTTTGTTCGATCATATTACAACGGAATATAATGAAAATGTATTAACAGTAATTTAATTAATGTGTAAACAATTTGGTAATTTGTGTAAAACATCGTAGTACTTATTATAAAAACCGCATGACCTAAAAATGCTGCTGACCTATAGTATTTTATTTATAGTATGTATAACATTCTATAAAATAAATATTAAAATTAACTATTAATGTACCTATTTAAAATAATTATGAAATATTATTTTCAATTTGATGTTACAATAACAACAATTTTGAAGCATATTTTATTAAAAATACCTAAAATTAAAATCATGAAAATAATTTTCCGAACTTATATCTATTAGTAATATAGTAATACGGTTACTTTGACAAATTTAATATAAAGTATTTTGGGGAAAAATTGGTTGAAAATATTTTTTTGTTATGCGCCTTCCATAATGATTTAAATTAATATATATAATATTCATAATTAAATAAATAAGATCATGGTCATGGTTGGTAACTCTTAAGAAATTTGAGTGATAAAGCATGCATAAGTATAATATTTTATAATGTAGAGTCTCTACATATTGATATAAATATGTTTACATATTATATTACATATATAGGTACTTTACATGTCTACCAAAGTCAAAAACCATATAATTTTAGAAAACTTAGAGTAGATATCTTGTATTTGGTAATAAAACATAATCAAATCATGTCCAATTATATAAAAAAAATTAACTATTAGGTATTATTATTATTATTATTAATCAAAACTAATTAAATTGTGTATGTATCTATTTCCGTTTAACATATTCACAGTTCTATATTAAAAATAATTATAATAACTTATAAAAATTGTATTAATAAAATTTTTTTTTTTTTAAATAATGTTTTTTTTATTTTAAAATTTTAACTATACTTCATCTAATTTACAAAAAGAAAGATTCCAAGTTACAACCATGACAAAATAATACGCATCAAAATATGTGATATTCAATTATATCCGTTAAAAATTAATTTACCTAATTGTACATCGTGTTAATATTATTATATTAATCAAGAACACATCTTATAAATACGACTATATAACGCATTGAGACAAAAAATAGTATAACCTATGGTCTATACATTTATTTAAAATCAAATAACTTTAATACTATAATATTGTTAATTAAGTATACTTCAACGTTATTATAAATTTAAAAACTATAAATTATTATTTGAAAAATGATTTTTAATTTTTAACGAAATTACATTATAGCAGCGTGCTGAACAGTTTTCAGACATAATCTACGGCTTTTAATTTACATTTTTTTTCACTTAATAGTATAATTAATATTATAATTAAACCATTACTCGGGACCTGCCCATTAATTTTGGTCTTGAGACAATTGCCTCAAAAAAGCTTACTTTGGCACGCTACAGTATAATATACTATGTAAATTACACAAAAAATCACTATAATGTTTACCTAAATGAACTGATTTATTCAACAATAGGTCTAATAATTATATAATGAAAATATTAATAATTTCGTTATTTCAAATTCGTGAACGATTGACATTTTGACAACTTGGATAATATATTTATTAACTATACAACATTACGAGTCATGTCTGACTTGTTTTATCCGTTACGGTCAATACTATTATTACTTAATATATTATAACTATTGTCGTACACGATTGTTCTTGATTTAAATGTGCATAACAAATTAGTTTGTCAGCAACATCAACATATAAAGCACGTTAAAATAACATAACATCTATCGTAGAATATTTGTGTGTGGTTTTTAATTTAATAGGGTCAGACAAAATTTTATCTTTAGTTTTTTTCTTTTAACGATATACAGGAGTCACAGAATATAATATACAATAATATGTCGAATAGGAAATACAGTTTTAGTGTGTCACTCGAAGCATAAAATTCTATATAGCATACGATATTTTTTATGATGACTTTATGTACAATAATATACTTTATGACATTCGTAAAATGAATAGACAAATTAATGTATAAAATGTTTTAATTATACACATAATTATACTTTTGTCATTTCACAATGCCACAGTGGACGATAATGTCTCCACCGTTATTAGCCGTAGTGTTGTTATAGTTGTTTGTATGATCTGATATAATAATGACGTTAGACATTACTTAAAATTCCATACGGAAATAATGTTTCTGTACGATAAAAAAAATCTTTCTCAGAAAGTAAAAAAAAAACGAAAACGAAATTCAAAACGTGTTCATTATCGCTGTGATAGCAGGTATGCACAAGATATATCTACTTATGTATGCGTCGGCATTTATTGAGCTGATGATCAAATTAATTAAGTATATAACGGTATCACTATTAAACCCCTACATATTTTATACATGCATATAATATTATGGTGAATTTAATATATACCTATATACATGTCAAACCTCAAGGTAAGCTTCTATCATGTGTGTTGGTTTATAATATTATACTTACACCACTACCACGAATAATAATTACATTACTTACTTGCTTAAAATAACTATTATAATATAAGCAATATACATATTATAGGTAATATATAGTGCAGCACATGAAGAGCGCGGTGTTTAGTACGGTGGTACCATACATAATGTATACGCAGTCTTAGCGTCGTACTCAGTTAATGGCTAAACGGCTATAAAGTTTAGGACGGGGAACCTCGAATCATTTTCCACCCTTATCAACAGGCTGTCTAGGGAATTAACCACCGCCGCGACGCTACTACTGCAAAGCACAGTTCGCAACAACACTTGGACATTTTAGAAGGGAGCACCAATAATATTGTATTATATTATATATTATAAGGAAATATATATTGCCGTGTTGGCTAATAGTAATTTAGTCCCACGAAACATCAATAATATGCATTATGTCTACCTATAATATATTGTATAATAATATATAAATATATTATATAGGTATGTTTTCACGACCCGATAAACACGAGTGCGTTAAAAACATGTCAATAATTCTGCTCGTGCACTCGTCACAATTAGAATTAATAAATAATAAGGTAACTATAATTTAATTAATGACTATTTCAGTGGATTTTCTTAACAAAATCAATTTGATGAAATTTACAATTGTTTATCACGTTACACAATATGTTCAAACTTCATATTTAAATAGTAAATAGGTATTTATTAAATGAAAATTCGAATAACGTAAATTTGCTATACGTATATATAGTAGAACAAAATATTAAATAGTAAGCAAAAAACAATAAAAAAAGTAAATCGATGAACGAATGTAATGGAAATATTAGATGATTTCAAACAGAATCATCCACTTTTCATAAGTATTCAAGACCATAATATATGTACACACATACACACATTTTTACTATTATATAGCATAGTAAACCAAATTACGAATGACTTGGCTTATTTATTTATTTGGTAAAATTATAACACATCATCGTATAATATTGTAATAAATATAGGTACTCCGCGGCATTGCGTGTTTGCACTTCAGTGTAAACTTACCTATATAATATGCCATTTAGTTAAAAATGATTAGAGCATATACCTATGGGTGTACCTATACACTATTATACAGTCCAAAAATCTTCTAAATAAAAATAAATATAGATACCAATACAGGGGCACGTGATATACATTATTTACAGTATACTTATAAGTTTATAACTATACAAAATACTTGATGATTGGCTTTTATATTCTATAAAAAATAATATATAGACATTACTAAAAAGTATATGATGTATAATGATACAGGATATAGGTATTAGGTATAGAAAATATATTATTTATACACTCACGCGGTACTACAAGTATGACTTACAAGTTTGGAAGACTTTACGCAGATTCTATTGTATTCACAAATGAGATTTGTGTTGTATTACTTTGAAAACAATTACAGAAGTGCCAAGTTTGTTAAGAAAAGATCCTTTCAATAATTACATATATACTCTACAACGGCGAGAAAACAATGATAGGGGGAATATTATAATGTCTTGCCGCTGCAGTTGTTAGGTGTGGCACTAACTTTACTCGTTCAATTAGGTACATTGTTTTAGATGTGCATAAATTATTCGCGCGCTGTTTACTTATTAATAGGGTTAAGCATGAGCAGCGAGAAAGTTTGACGTGAAATTTGCAATTGCCCCGTGATATCGTTAGACAATTAGATATTCCATTATATTTGTATCTACTTTTGCGAAATTCGTGTAAGACGCCCGTATACTGAAATTTTATGATTTCAAGCCTACCAACGAAATGTACATTACCTGAACTATAACTTGATGTATACATAGATAATCTATGGATGTATATGTATATATATATAGTATGTACACTTATATATTTCGATATTCGCAGTGCATACTACTTGTATACTAAAATATGAGTGTGTATGCTTATTTTTAATATAAATTATCATATTAAATATATTATTACTAGGTAAGAAATATAAATATCTACGAGTTTGAAATATAATATAATAGGTAGGTATATCTATAAATTGATATCATATACAATATACATTATTATATTACTGTGTTTATAAACAAAATGTCAAACAGTGATTTTTTGCATTTTTCTATAAGAATTAAGTCTTAAAATGTCATTAAAAATAAAAACAATATTTTGTAATGTACGGTTAAATATATATATATAGGTAGGTTAATGTGGATGGTATAATTATAAAATAAATATTTATAACCGTTATAAATATTTACTGTTGATGTATATCTTTTAGGTAGGTTAAAATCAATCTGCTATTTTATACCCATCTAAACATTTTAAATGTCGTTTTTATATTTTATTCTTTGTCTCGTTTTAAATTAAAATGTAAAAAAAACAGTCAGAAAACTTTTATGCTTTTTTTCAATCTGCCAAAGCCCTTTTATGCATTTTATATCATTCAAAGAAAAATGAGCATCATTTTAACTTTTAAAGTTGTTTTATAAAAAGTATACCATTATGTTCTTCATTAATAACTCAACCACATAATTTTTATTCATAAGACGAATGGAACGTCTATATTTATGACCATAAAATATATATTATGCAATTTATACTTACCTTTAATATAGGTACTTTAATTAATTTTTTACAATACTTATTTCAAAAATTGATTGAAATAAGTTGTAATTACAAACCTATTTATTTGCTGTAGAAATTTTTAATTGCAATAATTAAAAATTAATAAAATACGCTTATTTAATACCAATATGTAATGGTTTTCGTCGTTTTGCTATATTATTATTATTATAATATACTACCTAAAACGGGTTTTAACCTACACACACAAACACGGACGTCAGTGTATAAGATGTGTCAACTGTCAAGTATATTATATTATGTACCTACTACCTATAATGGCTACCTATGGATGTAGTCGGTTTTTGAAAAGAATATAAACTTCGATATCACGCACATTACTTTGGTATAATATATATACGAGTATATGTATACTATCAAATATGTGACATAACCATAATATTCATAAATCATAATCTATTTGTTAGCAGAGGACCACAAACAGACATACCTACCCATCAAACATATCATTATGATTTATGATATTATGGTCAGAACTCAACGGAACATATTTTAGTAAATATATTAATTTATTATTATACTGTAGTATACCTACCTACCTTTGGATTTGTGTAGGTACACTGTGCAGGAACGATGGTGCATTTTTCCTTTTCTTCTATAACAACTACGATTTTTTGTGTTTTGATTTTTTTTAGCTTCAAATTGGTCCACCACCGCAACTTTGAAGACCGCGTACTTGTTTTAATAATATTAGGTGTGTATATAGTATAATATACACAAAATTACGTATTATAATTCTCTCGTTGCGGTCGCGTATAATATTCATCGTGGGTGAAAGGGGTACGAACCGGACGCCATGTTAACGCACGGCTACCAACCACGGCGAGTCCGAAACCAGTTTTCACTGCCGCCTCGGTAGTGTAAATTTGTTGGTAACTATATTATAGGTATAGATTGGGTTTGAGTATTTAGCATATTATCTACATAATATTATTATTATTATTATTAAACATATGATATATTATGCGGTATACGGTGTACCTATTTCTTGGTAATCTAGACGAGGATTTTCCTTGTCAAACATTTTTTTTTTCAATTCGTCACGTCCAAACTACAGCGTGTAGACTCGCATACTCATCGCGCTGACAATACGTATTGTTATTATATTCTATTCTGAGTTAAGTTGTCGTAGGGGTTATGTAACATCAATGAAGTTGAAAATAAACCATCGTTAAAAAAGTGTCACCTGTCACCTGATCGTAATTAAAAGTAAGTAGGTATAGGTATTTGGTATAAGTACCTAATATAATATATTTTTGTAATTACATAGGTAGACTATAACCGACGTTTATATCGGGCTATATTATGTTTAAACGCTTACATTTATAAAATATAATTATCGATAGATAATCTCATAAGACAATTCTGTTTTTATAATTACCTACTTTTGCTAGATCACAGGATTTCTTTTAAGTCATAGTCGATCTGATGTACGTTTTGAATCTTATCATAAACAATCTCATAATATTTACCTACGCATTGAACTCAAGACAGTTTTTTATTTAGCAAGGATTTGGGTTTTAATCAGAAGGAGCTAAAATCGTTTATGGGGTGTGTGAGTTAAGCCTTCTAGTTACGCAAATAATCATACTGTATAACAAATCTTGAAATCATATGATCATTTACGTATGATATTATTATTGGTATCAACATATATTTCCCCACTCACATAACGTATGCTTAATAGAAATAAAGGTAATTGTATGATAATATATTTAATGCATAGTACATATTATATTATATACATTTACACATACATACTCCTAAGTATTTCGTATATATTATTTTGATATATACGATTAAAACACGCGAGGAATGCGTGAAATGATCAATAATTATATACAGGCTTGTAGTCGGCTATATATAATATTACATACATATCATTTACCTCCGACCGGCCGAAATTGTGCGGTATTATAATATAATAGTCGTGATGACGAGACGGCGACGGTTCAAACCATCAGCGTGAGATGCACACCATAGTAGTTTATATAGCAGGAGAATATAGATATATAGGTACCTACATTAAATTATCGTCACCGGCTTGGAAGATTAAAGGGCCGAATTATAATTTATAATATTATATTACCAGCGTGTACACTGCGCTTGTGTATAGCATTTAATTGTCTGTCGACGGTTGCGGAGAGCATTGTTTTTGTGATAATGTACCAATAGGTATCTATAATACGGTTATACCAAACGTACCTATGTATTATGACGTTTTTGTCGCATATAATTACGTGATGATATTGTGTTCGACAACCCGTGACATTGACTCTCCAGTTTAGAAACGCTCGATCGACGGCAATAGGCGAACCGACCGTAACGCGCAATGATCATTTACAGACGATTTTCAGGTTTTTAGGTACATCCTATAATATATTATAACCTATACAGTTGTCACGGAACAATGGACGAAATCGATTTTTATTAGACCCCGAAGACTTGCATAGTTACATTAAATGCATATGTTATAATATGAGTATAACTGCCATTCTATGTCTCTGCCTAGTTCTTTAGTTGTTATGTCGATGATGTTATTCATTATTCAATTATTGTAATTGGTAAGTTAATGTGCTTGCTTAAATTGTAATAATATTAAAAAACAAACAAAAAAAAAAAAAACAATAATAAAGGACTCAAAATGTTGGTAGTTTAGTACCTATATGGTATCTAACTGGATTAACTGCAGTAATAATGTAGTATTATTAAAATCTTAATGATTGATATTTTATAATATACTTGAGAAAGTAGCCAAGCGTTGAATATGACATAATATAGTCCACCTACAAAAAATACATAGATAACATATGTTATACCTGTTATTAGTCTTCAGTCTCAACGTTAAATCACTATATAAACAACCCTAAAAATATAAATAGCCTCCCAATTTTAACATATAAATATGAAGTCAATAATATGACATATGGCAGAGTACATAATATAACGACTTAACAGAGGCTTTTCCATGATTTTGCGTAGATATACCAGCTATATATTATTAAAATACATACATATATATACATGATTCAGCATATACGTACTTAAATATTGGTGTTTGCGGTTAACGTGCCGCTGCACATACCAGAAACCCGAATCTTCACAGTTGATTAAAAACGTGCGTTTACGTGCACCAATAGCATACAATATATATATTATACACCTGTACATCATGAATTATTATTGATACTGAGTTCGTTTAGCTGGCGTTTTATTATTGTTATATTTTGTGTGTATGTACAATCTAGTTGTTGATTTGTTGTTCATAAAACGTTCATAAAAAAGAGAAAATCAAATAACTACTTCAATGGACAATTGAGGAGAAAAACGTTCGGTAAACCGCAGGTTTAGTTGTTTATAATAAGCTATATTGTAATACCTATATGTTATATTTTTAATAAACTCACAAATATAATATCAATACCTAAAATATATTCATAAAAATAATAATTATAATTGCAGTAATAATATGAACAGAATAACTGTTTTCTAAAAGGTCGATGAAAGTGTATAATGTATATATTTAAACTTAAAACTATTAGTACTAGGTCATATAAATAGCAGCAATATGTACTTAAAACAGTATATATATAAAAACGATTTGGAATAAGTAGTATAATATACATTTGTATAGTCAAATATAGTATTAGTTACAAAATTAATTTACCTTCGTTTCTAAACCTTATGAAAAATTCGTTCAAAATATAAAAACTAAATGTTTTATAAACATGCTATGCCACTATATACATATATTACATATTATTTCTAGACTACAAAACAAAAAAAAAAAAAAACAAAAATTCAATATTCAGTAAAACCAAAATTGTGAACTTAGAATAAATTATTTGCCAACGCGTTTGATCAAATTGAACTTTATAAGTATATTTAGCATATTATACCACCGGGATACACCATCATGGTGTTAACTACTGCAATAATAAATTAATGTACCTACAGAAAGATATTGTGAGTATTGATAATATTTTGTATAATAGTACCAATAGTGTGTATAGATAATTGCCTATACTAACCTATACCTTAGGCTTCAATTACCTAAACGTTACTCCAGTAGGTATATGCATAACATATTCCTCCATATATGGTATATCCATAAATGTACCTACATATAAATTATAAATTCAAAATTATATTCAAGCACCACAAACATTTCCTCTCACCAGAATACCGGAGAATAAATAAATAACTATAATAAAAACATTTCCATGAAGTTTTAAGATCGATAAAAAGAAAACATCGCGTTATTAGTTTAAGTACGTAGTACACGATACGTCAGTTATTGTAGTCTGATGTAGCGCGATTCGGTTAATAAAATAAGGGAGGAAAAACGAAGAATAATCAATTGTGTAGTTACATATTGTATTCACTGCGGGGCTGTAAGGGTAACTTTTGTTATTTCGAGGGTGGTTTTGGTCACGGGGAAAAGCGTGCGAATTTTAACAATGATAAAAGAGAAGTTATTATTTATACACACACATAACATGACCCATACAGATTGTCTAACCCCATGAGGATATAATACACATGGTTTCCATAACGCACAGAACAAATTCTTTAACTCAAAAACGACGTTAAATTATGCATGTAGTTAACGCAGTGGTAATTCATATAGCAATCATAGTAATTTAAATTTAAAACGCTACATTGCATCACACTGGCATTTAAATGGTTCAAATGGTTCTAGCGTTGTATATTATTGAAACCTATCTAAATGTCAAATCAATTCAGGATGTTTTGTTTCGTATTTATTCGTCACAGTAATCGTCAAGGGATTCGGTGCATCAAGAGAATATAAGCTCAAACAATATCCCCCTCGAAGCACCGCTTTGAAAATCGTGGAAAGCATCCCAGCGCTAACCTGGTTATTATATAGCATTCAATTTGATTTTTCTTTCTTTTCCGATTTTATTGATAGACACAGTTTTATCGAATTTAGACCTTTTACTCTAAACTAAAACTATAGAATTGTGTACGGTAGACCAATAACAGAAGTATATCTAATACATATATATTATATACATATAATATTATTTGTCTATTTATTAAATGCGATAAATATACATTGTTTCATAAATTTAACAACACTAAGCGTATTTATAACATATATATTATTCTAAAATACAAAAATAAATTAAATATGTTTCACTATACGTATAAGCCGAGTTTATAGAATTGTATCAAAATACTCGTAATAATATTCTAATACCAATGAGGTATAGGTAGCCAATATAGGTACTAATAACTTATAAGGTATCTTATTAAATATTTATCTAATTATAATAGATACATGAATAAATTACAATATAATTGAGTTATGAATGTGTATCGATCGCGATTATTTATAGTTGTAATTAAAGTAACTGCAAGATGGTTTTTACTGAATTAGTTATGTTGTGTTCAGTCTACAAGTACCTTTATGCTAAGAGAATCGAAGGATGAAATGCATCACGCGTTTTGGAAATAAGCAGATGTTTGCCTAAAATATTGTTGTATATTTACAATCGGAGACTATAGTGACATTCGTCGTGGTTAAACTACAACTCCCGCAAGGTGACTGATAAGAAGATAATCTGCTGTCGACCTTCATTTAGTCTATTAGCTGCTTTTTAAATTAATAATATATTTATATTAATTAATTATCTAACATCCAGTAAAAAAAACTAAAATTTATTATACACGTTCAAAGACTAAAAGTATAATACATTTATGCATTATTAATAAGTTTAATATATAAACCTTTAAAATTATGTAAAAATAAAATAATTATGAAGCTCCATTAATTTTGTAAAATACAATAAATAATATAATTATAGAACAAAGCCTAAAACAACCGTTAATAATAAATTATATTATGAAGATAAAGTTCTATTCTTTTGTGATGCACGTACCAACTGCTACTGTTTCTTCTAACAATACATTATAATAATAAATGCATATTAGAATACAATGTAATGTACCAGAAACTAAGAAAATGAGTTTCAAAGAATCTAAATTAGTTTTTGTTTTTTGTTAAATGTTGTGGGCATCATAATATATATTTTCACTATATTATAGATATAGTTTTTTTATATACGTCTAATAATGCATCATCATAATATTATCAAGAAAGGTAATAATAATTGTCTAGGAACTATGCAAGACACGTATATTATTGCAATAATGTTCTTCTAGCAATAATTATATATTATACACAAGATTTTTCAGATTGCTAGATGCGAACAAAAAAATTAGACGACGAGTTCCGGTCTTACAATATTACTTTGTATTTATATGATCTAAATGTTGAGAATATACGTTGAAATGAATGAATCCTACATGATTATATAATATATATACCTATATAATATTATGTTGTAGTATTTGAGATGGATATATTATGATGAAACTATGAAAGTTTTTCATTTTGCTCATTTATAAATGTGAATAACTGTTAAATACTATGATTTAAGCTTTTAACTATATTTTGAAATTTAAAATATTGTCCTGTACAATACGCATACGAAAATTTTAAATAAAAAATTGTATATATCTATTCTGTTTTCTTTTTTTTTACACATTTGACGGTATTTTAGTAATTAAAATCTAAAACTATTTACCCAAATTAAAAATAAATTATAATTGTATGTTTAATTAAAAAAATAACATTTAATTGATTTGATAATAATCTTAAAATTTAATAATTTAAACATATAATTCTCAAGTTTATATCACAAAGTTAAGAACCTAAATTACATTTAATAGCTGCTAGTACATTTAACTTTCTGTTTTAATTTTAGCTATACAAACATAAACTTATATTACATAATTAATTATATTCATAGTATATCAAAAAAATCAAGTCAAATATTAAATTTAAAAAAAAAAATCGTACACGATAAAATCGATACTTATAGTCTCCGAAGAGTAACGAACATTAATTTGATGGCAAGGAACATAATTTCATAATAGGATTAATATTTAATATGAAACTATAGTAAGAAATAATATTACGTAGGTAGTCATATTAAATATTCAATTAAATTTATACTTTTGAGTTTAGATTAATTAACTATAAATGTTGATTAATTAGTTCCTTTACCGATGCTATTTTTATAACAACAAACCTAGATTGTGATGTTATTTCATACGAAGACTTGTTTATAATCATTTAAACATTCCTTAATAATTATTATTATTATTTGGAAATTTAAATGGATACCTTAACACGAATATTTTCAAAACACAAACATAATAATTAGTCTATACAAAAACAGATTAATGTGTAAAATAATATTAGTTTTAGTAACCTTATAAATGTTTTTATGAATTAAAGTAGTTTTTTTTAAAAATCGATATCAACGACCGTGAACAGATGTAAAAGTATACATAATTACAAATAAAAAGATTGATTTAAAAATATTTATTGGTTCTGAGTGAAACAATAAATGTATTAGTTTTACAATGATATATACCTACATAATGTGTGTTTTTATATTAATTCGTTTATTTTGAGTTTATTATTGTCCACACTTTAAAGAACTTTAAAAAGTTCCAATCTCTGATTTTGAGAGTGGTTTATAGTAGAAAATTGAATATAATATGTTATACTTCGAAAGAGGTTAATAGTTTAAAATTATAGGTACTATAAGTTATCATACAAATTAGAAAAAATAGTTTTTATAACTTCAAATTTTTAATTAGCATATATATTTTTTAAATATTTTGTGTTATTTATAGACATTTAAAATGCAATATGTACTATTTCTTCAACGTATGCATAATATAATGTTTGTAAGTTAAAAAGTTTTAAAATTTAAATTTAATACAACGTTTCTCTTAAATTTTTGATAGTGCGATTTCTTACTATACTTCTTACTGTTTCTATATTTTCACAATATAGTTATATTTGTTTCAAAATTTATGCATGATACTTATTTTTAAAATAAAATAAATACAAAAATTAAAAATTAAATTAATTATCCTATGTTTACGATTAAATTACAGCCATTACAGGACATGTAAAATATTTGGTTTCTAAATATTTTAATAAAGTATTAGAATTCTAAAAACTAACTCTATACTTAATTGTATAATTGTATTACAGTATACCTATAATGAACAGATAATAGGTTAAACATCTAATAGTATTATTATAAATGTTTTATTCGTCATCACGTTAATATTTAATTAAATATTAAAAACGCGGGCTACGTTATAGAACGAAACAAATTACTTTTCCTCTTCTATAAAATTATATACATTTTATATACCTATATATACTTATATATATATATAACCTTTTTTCATCACCATTTTGTACCTATATATCTATAAAGCATACAGTGTACGGTGTACCTATATATCAGGATGAGGCGTTTGGTCAAACCCGACGGAATTAAATCTCGAATAGTGGCCATTTAACCGGATTTTTTTTCCGCCTGCACACGAGTATCGAATGAACCCATAAAGCTGTCACCGTTTCACACCGTGAACCGACCTCTAAAGTGCATACCGAATTATTTAAAAGTCTATCCGGATGAAAAAAAAAAACCAAATAAAACGAATCCCAGTGTAATTTTCGGGTATTGTTTGCGCACACGGGGCGTTGTGGTCCCCGGGGGACCCGCTCAAATGTTAGGGATCGGGCCGGGAACCGAACGGAATAAAGTAAAATGTGAAATAAAAAATAAATATATATATAAAAAAAAAAAAAAACAATAGCAATGCGGGGACTGCGGTGCGGCGGACCGGGGCAGACATAAAACGGTCGGCAATCGTCGAGAGTGATAAAAAAATAAACCGGACTGTTTATTTTGCGGGCGCCCCCACCGCGTCCCTTGGCGTTTCTGTTGCAAATAAAATTAGACTTATTGAATTTAAAAGTCCCGGGGACACGGTAAGTCAATTGTTTTAGATTTGTTACCACCACCACCACTACCACTACCGTATACACGACTATAATACTATACATAGATATATATGATATAATGATGCCGCTAAATTATGGTACGCTCATGCCGGAGCCAATTCGATGCGGTGGGCTGCAGCCGTGTATATAAATAAATATATATATATGATGCATATATACACAATATATACATCTTATATCGGTGTGCCACTGTTTTGGATCAGTTTTTCAAATGCCAAAATGAATTGCATTTCGTTGGACCCCTCAGACCGCGTCTTCCCGCTCATCATAACTGACACCTCTTATAAACAACGACCATCTCGTATATATATTATATACAGTATATTATTATTGTGTTATATTATATGAACACACACACACACACACAAACACATATATATGACTGTGTAGTGTGTATAAGTATATAATATACATACTACATACACACATAATATAAGTATGTATACAACCGTTTCCTGCAGCTTGTTTACAAAGCGTAGATTGCCTCAGTGACGTTTTAAGTCTCAAAACTCCATGCACTCGCGCCTTTTTTATTTTAAGTATTACCTATATTGTCTTGAATTTGAGTCACACGTGCACAATCTTAATATTGTATTAATACAATGTATGTCAATCCATCTTATACACTTTACAGTTTTACTATACAATTTGTCTTATGCTTTGAATCACAAACAATACTATTCATTCTCAATACATATATATGTTTCAGATACCTATCTGTTAAATCGTTTATACAATAGAAGATTAATTATATTGACACACTTTGGGTTAATTAATCGTTTACAAAAAATTCTTAAGTAAAATAATAAACACATTAAAAACGTTTATTTTTTATACCCCTATAATACAACAGGAGAACTGATCACAATACGATTAATAATAATTTTCTTTTTTCATTGATTAATTACAACTTTGACAGTTAAAAAGTTAATTTTTTGCAACATCTAAAAACATCAAATTACATTCTTATTTTTTTTTAAATTTAATTATAATTATAAATTAGATTTGTTAAGATGTTTTCAGACAAGGCCCTTTAATAATTATTGTATTTTTAGAAACAATCACAAACAAATAAAAATAAAAATAGTTTATGCATTTACCCGCTTCTTTTATTTTATTTTTGTTAGCCAGTATTATACAAATGAATGTAGAAAATTGTATCCAAGACAATAAACATTTAAAGCGAATAAAGTTTTGAGTAATTGTATTAATTTTTAAGCCTTGTAAGTGTCATCTCATTACTGTTACAATTCGAGTTAAAAAAAAAAAAAGATTTGTCAGAAAAAGTTTGAGTGATTTTTCGATAAGAGTTTCTGAGATATTTTATTAAGAATCTTGTTTTTTTTTCTGTATATATTCTGATTTTCAAAATTAATTAATGAACCCATTACCTGAGCATTCCCGGTGCAAAAAAGGAATAAAAACAATCAGAAACATGCACAATGAAACTATATTACGTATTCATAATATTTCAACCACAAAGTCACTTATAATTAATAACTAGCTGATCTACATCGTATGGCCGTTTACAATCATGCCCTATTATTCTTCTACGTCATTTTAAAATTAAAACCTTAGCGTGCCATAGATAATATACTTGCCTTTGAGTTTGATAATAATTAAATTTAGTCTACAATTACATAATAGATTCTGCTTAAGTTAATTTTTCTATGTTTTTCGTGTTAGAACGTCCTAACACTAAACTTAAAAACACAGAGTGGTTTGATCACTTATCAATATTGAGTATATTAGTATAGTGTTTACAATAAAAATAATAATATATTTATTTAGATCCATTGTTGCAATATTATTACGTAACGGTTATCTGTTCATCACGTCTTGCAACAATAAATAATACATTTTTATTTTATGTTATTATTCATGTACCTATACGACTGGCAGCCGATTTCAAAATATATTTAAAATTTAAAATAAAAAAAAACATTTCTACTCCATTAGGGGTAGTTATAAGTCCACACAAACGCATTTCGTTCCACTGGTATATAGATACAATACATATAAACGTAATATTATATTATATACAATATACATAAATAATTTTGTGCTCATAATGTACACGCAAAACTTGACCCCCGGCCGCCTGCAGATTGTCCGCCTCTGTTTTTCATTTTCATTATAAAAGAAAAAAATAATTGATGGAAATATTACTATTCTATGATTGGCCACACATTACGAATAGGGCTAATTATGCACGAATATAATATAATATAGGTAGGTAATCGTATATTAAACTCGCCCATAATATACGTTATACTATAATACATTTAAAGTAGGTACATGCTATTAAGACCCATACGGAAATTTGATTATACACGGTTCTTGTAACTGTTCTATAACATTCAAAATAAAAATTATTCATATATATCACGTTTATGTTAAGATATAAGTATATATTTATGATGCCAACACACAATATACCTATTATTACTATAAGCGGCACAGACGTGCAACTAAGAATCGATATGAATGTATGTATAGATCATTTGTAAAATTATTTTGAATGTTAATAATGAAATCTATGTCGTACTTTGTATGGCTGATGTACGCTCATTTTACATTTTTGGGTGAACGATTCAGCAAAACGACGAACATAATTTTGATCTTTAAAATAGTGTTGAGTATAAAAATGAAGGTGACTCGACGTTACGCTTAATTTGTCATAATATAATATTTATAGCTTTATTCTTTTCGTTGGCAGATTAATCTATACCTAGTATACTTACTTGTGTTAATGTTTTATTTATCAGTACCTAGTATAATATTAAAGCATTTTTTAATGAAATCATTGATATTGCTGAGTGTGAAAACCAACAACTGCTATAAAGCATAAAACTTGATACAATTTACTTAAACTACATACAAAAGTACGAATATTACTGTTCATTTTAATATCTAAAATATTTTATCCAAATCACATAATAATATAATCAAGAAGTAGTATTAGTTAGTAACATAGGAAAATTTAAAACAGGTTATTGTTTTATAGATTCATAAATTATAAACAGTTTTATACTTGTACTCATATTCTTAGAAAAGTAAATGTTTTTTCATAAAAATATAGGTAATTGTATTGTACACTTATAATTTAGATAAACATGAGGATTACATATTATAAATAATCATTTTAAATCATCATAATATACCTACCTACTTTAATGGCAGAGAGTGCATTATGAAGACAATTAGATAACATAAAACTATATGAGTTATTATAAAAAAAAAATCTGTAATAGAAATGGGAGAGTCTAATAATTACTAGGTACTTAATTCTACAATGTATACAAATCGTATTATTGTCAATCTTTAACAATATTATAGACAAAATATCCCTATATTTTATACGAATTCAAACTTATTTCCCCACTTACCTCAACCATGAGTCTATCTAGTATCTAGTACCGATAACATAACAATAATCGGTGAATAATTTATATTTCGTATTCGTGCATATTATACATACATATTTTACATGTAGCTTTGAACAATGTCATCGAAAACATGAATTGATATTTTAATAAATTAGATATAATTTGTATGATTATTTTGATTAAAAACTGACACTGTAAAAATCGTGACCTTATCGGTTGTCAAGGTAAAGTCAAATTGTAATAACCTAGACAAACTATTCATTCAAAGTTGACCTTTGAATGATTCATGCCTCGTGCTTGCAGGTCATTAATAAAACTATATTTTTATTTTATTTTATCGTGGTTTATTTATTGACTACAGAACTTGTGTGGTGATTACCGACACTCATAAATAAATTACTAGTTATACTTAAATATACAATTATTCTTATTGGAATTATAATAAATTGTTAATTGTAATAATAAACTGAAGAGTTTGAGACAAAATTAGTTTAATAGATAACCCTAAATACTAGTCAGTAAAATTATTATTAGAAATCATAAGATTATTATATTAGAAAAAAGAAATAATTTTAAATCATATATAATAAATGCTAACGATAGTATTACGAAGATTGTATATGAACAGTGCCATTTTGTAATAAACAAATATCATATCTATATAAATATATACATGATAAGATAATTCGTTTTTATTGAATGCATGTACTTATTTTTATAATTATTTAATACTCATGAAAACATATAAATTAGAAAAATAAAATCCGTTACGAAAGAATTGAATGTCGAAAATATTGTATATATCTATGAAATAATTTCTTATATATTTATAGTATTACAAAACTAGATATTGATTAAATTACCGATAGGTTATATAAGAAACCATTATTATAATGCCTATTGCAGCTGATATTGATACCCTAGCATAGAACACCAGCACTATGTATTTTAAAAATAATTTTACAATGGATACTAATTTATTAAAAAACACATTCCAAGCAATGTACAAAAAAAACTCCAAAAAATACATAGCTAATAATATCTGGAGAATAATGTTCCGTTTGAAACCACAAACCACATATAACTCCAGCTATCATGAAACATTGTTTTTGATGGCTATCATTATTATTACACAACGACGTTGATACGTTTCAACTGACTATTATTTCTATCAAATACATGTACATACTATTATATTTCTCTGTTTGGATTCAAGTACGTTTTTCGTTGTTATAAGCGTTATTTTTGTTTTCATTTATTTTTATGTATCCTACACTCCTGCGCCTCCCAGTCACCAGTTCACCACTACCACTAGCAATTAAACCGTATTGTGTCTAAATCGATTCTATGCTGTACAATGTCACTATGCAATTTGGACCGTCGAAAATTGTCTGTCGTTCCCATCCACCCCCTCAAAATAAAAACAAAAAAGGGATAAAATTACGTGTGTACTGCCGGTATATAATCAAAAACTTAACGTCGATTACAGCCGCCGCCGCTCGGGTCCATGGGAAATGCTAGTACCATTTATTAACGTTTATCGTCGTGGATTTTGGGCGTTTAACGACTTAACGACGAGGTAGAAGCATTTTATACCTATTGGTTCAAAACGACATAATATTATTTTCCCGTATCCGTGGTTCCATTACACGACAATCACGCGAGTATGTGCCCTCTACCCTCTATATTTGTATATATATATATATTGTATTCATATAAACATATTATACGACGCACCTACTACTTATGTATATAATAATAAATAGTTTAGGGTTCTTATACGGAGTGCAGAAGACCAACTACGAAGACCACGGTCGGTTGTCATTATTATGTGTATTATGAAAATTACGGTTACCGCGATTATGGTATAGCACACACCACCGGTTATTAAAACTACGGTTCAACGTATAATGACATTGTCTAGTGAACATTATATATTTATACAACTCTACCACTAGCACAACTACCCTATAATATGGTGTAGTAAGCTGTTAACGATTTATTTATATATATTAGTTTTTAAAGAGTGGCGTAAAAACTTATATGTTGCTCGAACGAGTATGCGAATTCCTTATTAATCAAGATAGCAATCATTAATGTTAAAACGTATTAAATTTTTTATCGCATTTTATAATAATCAATATAAAAAATCAGTTTATAGAGACAACGATAAATAATGTTAGATTAAGTAAGCATATACGAGCGAGATTTAATTTTTCCAAAAATTATTTTTATAATAATTATTTTATTTATTTATTGTACTATTTTTTTATGTATAATCAATTGACCGAGGTTTTCAGTGCCACTATATTACTATATTAAACAATTTAATAAAATATTTGAAAATTCCATAGTTTAAAATACTATTAGAAGCAACATACTAAATCATTGCAAACGATTTAAGTTAATTTCACCATATAATATAATTTAAATACATTTTCAAATGCATTTCGTACATACGTATCAGACTGTTTTGAAAATCGTTTTTCAAGCCAATCATATGAAACGAAATGAATCCTATAGTAATATTAATATATACATTTGATTAGAACGTTCAATATACTTCATGAAGATGCGTTTACTATATTGAACCCGAATTTAGATTTTAAACACGGGTTTGGCCACCAATCACATCAATGTTCATCAAACATTTATGTAACCACTTTTGATAATAAAACGGTAATTTCTTTTGTTCTCGGATTACGTGCCCGGAATATATAGCGGATTGTGAATTTATCGCAGGCAATATCTTCATTGTCTTATGCTTTTAGCGTTATGAACCTCTGGTTAGGAATACAATGCCCATTTTACACCGATATCACGAGAGCAAGCATTTTCAATATTTTATGATGCCCAACAAGGATACTCTAGCCAAATAAAATAAATTTAGATAGGCGTGTGTGTGTGTCTGTGTATATTCTATGTTTATGTATTCACCATGTGAACACTCTAGGTAAAATAATATTATATTATATAGGTAAACGACAACCAAAACGAGTTAGTCACAGAAGTTTTCATATTTTGCAACACATTCAATATTTACGTTTTTAAATAAATTCTTATCCACTCTTTGTAATTTATGCAATGAGTTTAGTTCAACTGTTTTGTGTAATTTGATTAAAATCAAACTCGAAAGTTCATGCATTTACAAAAAGTATTATAATATTATAATCAGTTTATGATATAGTTTATATGAAGTAATTATTATAGTTTTAAATAAATGTTATTAAATTAAAATGTTAAAACTAGGTATTAAAACTATTTCTTTTTAAGTAGATTACGCATCCGTAAAGTACATACCTTAAGGTATTTAATATAAATTTAATATAGGTATAGTATACATTGTATTATAATAATTTATGTTTTATAAATACTCTAGAATCACTGAAATATAAATTCTTTTTAACTTGTTTTTTACAATTATAAAATACTATAAGTATTTTCCTTTCTCGTGAATTAAAAAGTATTTGAAATATTTTCTAGTATTTTATAATTGCTTTTGCAACAAAATTATAAATTAATTTAAATTAAAAAAAAAAAAAAACAGTTATGAGTAAACCGTAATATAGGTAATATTAACATTTTTGAAATACTCACATTTTAGGTAAATATAACATTATTGCTGGAAATTTTTTTTTTATATAAATATACTATTCCTATGATGCATTATGGAAGGATCGATTCTAACGAGAAGGAGAATAGTATCATAGTATTATTTATTTTAATGTTATTATATTCATGAATGCATGTTTATTACAATATAAATGTAATTAATTTAAAATTATATAGTTTGAATCAGAAAAATTTATAGAAATGTAGATATATATTGAATACATAATCCTTTCAATTGAATTATTTATGTTGGCTAAAATATATTATTAAGCGAAATAATGATAAAAATCTTTATAGTTAGCATTAAAATATTGTGAAATTACATAATGTCGTTTATATATAGGTAATAGAACTGAAATATTACAAAGTATTATTACCCATGTAATAATTTATGATATTCAATGTAGCTTTATGTTTTTTTCCAAAGGAACTTTTGTGTAGAAAAAAGCCATTACTTCATTTATAATGGTATAGTTCACGATGGATGTAATATAACGAATTGAGCATAAAGCGTGTTTCTTGTTTTATACCTTAGGTATATGGTGTGTAGTTTATATTGTAAACCTACTGTACATGTACAACAATTTGTTCAAATGTATCCACTTATACACGCGAACGATGTAATGACACAGTAAATATAATTGCATATACATTTGTAAATTACAATTTTTGTACGAATAACTTACACAAATAATTGTGTACTATAACAAAAATATTCAAAAATTATATAAAACTTAAATTAGTGTAATTAATTGTGCTCTATATGCAAAGTAATTTACTAAAAAAATGAAACAACATTTTTAAAACTTACCTCATTATAACATTAACAATTTATCTTTGATAGTTAAATATTTAGAAATGAATCAAGGATTTTGTAAAATGCACTATTATATTTGTCTTTACATTAGAAACATTCTTATATTTTATTGATTAATGCAATGCCTTAATAATATATTAATATATATATATATATATACATATGGATATAATGTATGATATACGTGTAAGTACTTAAAAAACTACTTAATATACGGGTATATAGGAATATACATAATATGTAGAATGTAGATTATATATTAATTTAATATTATAACCTGTATTCCGTAATACACCTACGTATATCTGCACTGTCTATACTGATTAGTCATTACTCATATGCATTAAAATAAACGTTTTCTGGGTGTATAAAAATTAATTTTAACATAAAATAAAGTTTATTTAAATTTCCCATTTTAACTAATACTCGTAAAAACCATTTTATTTTTATTTATTAAATGATATTAGCATTATTTGTTTTATAGTGCAAGTATAATAATTTAATGGTGATAATAATAGTTTGATAATCAACAAATTATGCTAATATTAAACTTGAAAATAATACGGTACTTAATTGATTTGAATTTTATAATTGAAGGGTGATAATGCAATAAACGTGGTATTGCCCAAAATCAAAATATTCACAAATCAAGGAAAACTGTAACACTTTTTCTGACGACTATACACACTCAGGATAAGTTTTTTTACATGTATAAAATAAAAAAAAAAACGATTGACCGTGTCAAAATAAATGTATTTCAGTTTTAAATCCATTTTTTAACGATTTAAAAATTTTTTGTCAGCCCAAAACGTGGTATTGCCGGCAATACAACGTTTTTAACAAACATATTATAGGCAATACAAAGTTTTGAAATGAATATTTATTAAAACGTGATACTACCATTTACCAGTAAAAATATAATATTTTATACCTGATATGTTCTTTTAATTTATTAATAAAATAGGTACCACTTGTAAAATTCACATTTTTACTATTTATAAAGGTTTAAATGAAATTAAATCAATTAAAAACAGAACTCTACCTATCTATAACTTTTTATTACGGTACATAATACAAATAATACAAAAACAAAATATTCAACTGCATTTTTTAATGTTTTAATGTAGGTTATACATTTACATATAGTATTTAAATAGTAAAATAGTTTTAATACTTGAAAGCTAATAGCTAATACTATGGTTAGTTTTTAAGTAGTACTTATTTAAAATAAAGTTATTAGCAATACCACATTTTGCAATGATAACAAGTATGTTTCAATACAAATAACATGGGCAATAATATGTTTTGACTTGAACATGGAAATACCACGTTTTGTTTTGACATTAAATGTGGCAACTGGCAATACCACATATGCATTGAATATCGGTTTTTAAATCGATTTTATTCACAAAAATAATCGATGTAATTTAATTCTGACTACAAAATCGAATTCCTCGCATTTTTTCCACAATAATCGATGTTTAACTCGATTTTCGAAATTTTTGCAATACCACGTTTTGCATTATCACCCTTAAATTATTATAATGTCTAATTTCGAAATAATTTAGAAGTAGCTTTGGTATATTTCAATATTTTTATTAGAATATTATTTGAGATTGTCAAGCTTTTTCACTATAAGCAGCAAATATATTATAATTAATTTATTATAAATAATCTTAAAAATGTTGAAACAAAAAGAGAAAAAATATTTTGAGTTATCAAAAAAAAAAAAAAAAAGATTAACTGAACATTTCAAATATCTATATAGCTATTAATTTTTAAATTAAAATTAAAAACAATTTGTAGACACCCTTTTGATGTCATAAAATCATCAGTAAGATCAAGTTTTTTTTAACAGAAATCTCTATTAAAATTGAAGAATTTTTTTACTATAAACATGTTGGTACAGTAAAAACATAGGTACATTAACATGTTTGAAACATTTTTTTTAAAACAAATACATATTACTGCACTAAGATTTTAAAATATATAAAAAAAATAATCATGCATGTATATAATTAATCTTATTATACCTATTATAATATAAATCAAATTCTAATTGAATTTACTTTTAAATTTAGTAAGCCAATAATGTGTTAAAATATAAATGTATCAATTGCTATTATTAATAAAAAAACTTTAGTTTACTATTAAATTATTATTAATAGTATTAACATAATATTATTAAAAAAAAGTAGTAATTTATGAATCAGTAATAAATCAATACTTCCTATCAAATAACCTTACCATATAGGTAGGTTCTATTAGGATTTTTTTTTTTTTTAATTTTTAAGTTATCACTTTTTGGATAGAAATATCACTGTAAATGAACAATTTCTCAATTTTATGATTAAAAATTGAACTCGGCCAGTACAAACTGCCATTAAAATATCGTAATAGTTTTATTTTCGAAATAATTTTCAAATAGTTTTTCTGAAACGTGTAAAATAAAAAATAAAAACAACTATTAAACCCCCACCTTAAAAAAGTTTTTCAATTATTTTGCAACTTTTTTTATAATATTAAATATATTAGATATTATATATGGTGAACACATTATTAATAATTACATAAAAAAATATGCATATACTTACATACATTTTACTCTGGATTTATAATATTAACAACACAACGCCTTGTACTGTCGCTAATATGTGCAATTATTGTCATTCTGTGGTACATATAATACTGCAAATTCAAGCATTGTCTCTCCCTTTAGAATTTTTCTCGGATACACTAAAAATAGTAATATTATAATCCTAAAATATTGTTGTTTTTTTTTTTTTAATTTTTCTTTATTAATTCTGTCTGTTTGTCCTTGAATATTAAATAATTGTTAAGTCTGAAATCAAATTAATATTAAAAATTGAAGTAAAAAAAAATGTATTGTATTTATAGTCTAACTAAACATTTTAAATAATTAAATAGTAGCTCATAGTATGGGTTTTTAAATCAAATGTATATTATTGTCATACATTTTAACTTATAAGTCAATATTAACGTTCCATACAAAATTGAATGTGCAAATAGGATCTTAATATAGTCTATAAACATAGGTGCAATTAGGGAGGGCTTAAGGGATATTAACGGGAAATGGTAAGCTTCTACAAATTTAGGTAATTTCCTACATAGAAATAGTGTTAAATCCTGAAAAATAATATATAGTTATAAAAAAATCATTTTTACAATTAAATAAATTTCTAAGCTCTTAACTCAAGTTGACTAAATAATATGCTTAACGACGAGGCAGTTACAAACGGACTACGATATCACGGCAATAAACAACAGTCAACAATTCATCAGGAAATTACCGATATGGATGAAATTATCATCTTTTATCGATATTTGACAATATTTATAATACCATACTATCGTTGATATAATGTTAAAAACTATAACGTTTTGTACTACAAGTTCCGACATGGATATGAAGAGCATTCTACCTTTTTGACAAAAAAGAAGAAATAGTTGAAATTTTTCAGAAGTTCAAAAATAATTATACTACACAGAACACAGACACATTCTATTAAAATGTGTGTATTTTACTTACTAAATACTAATATAAATAGCCTTAGATTAATTAACAGATTTGTCATATCATATCATACATAGAAATATACATGGTAAAATTAATTAATGTTATTGAAGTTACAGACTCATTTGCAGAGCAAGATAGACGTATTATAGCTCTTGTAAAAATTTGTACATAACTCTTGTAGGTACCTATAAATTGTTTGATTGTAATACAAATCGTATAAGTTATTGTAAAATTTAATTAACTTAAGTATTCGATATTAAATTAATATAAAACATTTTTGCTATTAACTACAAAATAAGTTTCTAATAATCGTGATTTTATTAAATTTTGTTAACATTTTAACTTTAAAAGCTAATAAAAACAATTTGTAACAATGTATTTTCAATATATTTCATTAACTACTGAAAAAAAACTTAAACTGTACATTTTTGTATTATATTTTTAAGTTTTAAAACTTAAAAACAAAAATTTTATTAACACGAATCAAAAATAACTAAACAAGTTTAACTTTTGATCTCCCAAAAGGTATGCTTGGGCACTATATATTCTTTTTCTTTTTATTAATTTGTAAATATTCAAATTTTAAAGTAATACTTTTATTATGTAAAATGTTTATAGCATGATACATTATTTATTTATTTTTATTTAATAATTTTAAATATGTGAATTACATAGTTAAAACTACTACATAAACAAATTATTAAATTAAAAATCAAATTTTTACAGTACCTACTATCTATCATGTGCTTTAATAAATCATTGATTTCACGTAATGAACAATTGGACAAATTATTACATTAAATCATTAATTTCATTAATATGAAAAATAAAAAAATATTCACATAATTTTCAAATCATACTTTTTCTAAATTTATTCTTATCAACAACTTTTGATATTTTTGTTTTATTTTATGTTCATCAATTAAAAAAATTAAAAAAAGAACTAAAAGTTAACACATGAATGTGACCATATTTAGTAGCTAAAAGTGAAGTCAAATATTTTTAAGTGTAATGTGTATATTTTATAAAAAATAATTATTTTAATAAAAATATGTATTATACTTGGCTTATATAGATTATAATAGGTAGTGTACTATAGAAGAATAGTAAAATATCCTTATTTAATATAAATGATACTTTAAACGATGCCAATTATTTCTTAGACATAAATCCATATTATATAAAGTTATAAAGTTGAAAAACATTAATTTATTACAAAAATATAATATATATTTAGATTTTCTAAAAGTTTCCTCAGTTAATTCTAAATTTAATAGAACATTTTATTTAATAAAATATTAACATTTTTATAAAGTTTAATTATTTTAAAATGTCTGTATAAAGACGAAGGTTTTTTCATCCTACCTTAAACGTAATCACGATATTGTTTTAATTAAATATGAAATAAATAATAGGATTATTTTTAAAATGTATTAAATTGTTTAATATAGAAATGATTGCATGTACTTTGTTTTAATATCAATGAAATATTTATTGTTATATTAGTATGTAACTGTATCAGCTGTACTTTATATTTTATTTATTAAATTATTTTGAAAACTCGAAAATTATTATATGTCGAGAATAGCTATATATACAACTATATTTATGTAGTAAATGTTAAATCAAAATTACATATTTATAACTTGCTTCGTCTGATCCAAATAAATTAGGTATATATATTATACAAATATAATTTATAATTAAATAAATATTTACGATATCGATATTTATTTACTTGGAAAAGTATTTATTATTTAATAATAATTTATGCTTAAATAAACTAATATGTCAGAGATCCGAGTTATAACTTTTAAGATATTCATTTGAACTAAAACTACCTGCTGTTATTTCAGAATGTAATTAAGTAGATTTTAAGATAAAAAAATATAACTTTTTGTATTTTCAATAATATTGAAATAATTTAACAATAAAATATTGTTAAAAATTGTATATAAATATATAATATAAATTATTAGTAACCACATAAAAACGTAAAATTCAATATTTTTTAAATAAATAATTTAACTGTTTCACCCAATTATTTTAGTAATAGAGCTCTAATAAATATGCCAAATCAGTTGAAATCACTAATTTAAATTCAGGGTTTAACATAACCCGATGACGTTAAAGGAAACACCATATTCTTTAATTCTTAAAAAATAAAAATTATACAATATAGTACTTAGGTAATTACTTATAAGAAAATGTCATCACAAATACTTTTACTATAGTTACTTATTATATTTAAAATGGTCTGATAAAAATTGTTTCTTTTTTTGCAATAACTGATAACTGATAAGCATTCTTTAAACAAAAACATTTTATTTATAATAACTACCTATATTATACATAATTTGAATAATTCAAATAATGTTATTACGAAGTCGAAAATATGACAGTAAGGCGTACTACAAGCATGAGTGAATAATATTATAATGATGGGTATTTTTATAAGAAAGTAATATCAAAATGCATTGTAGTGTCCAAAATCTTAATGTTTTACTTATCAGTGTCATGAACATACAGTATTTAAGAAATAAAAATAATATAAAACAAATACAATTTTTATTTATATGTGTACACTATATTATGTAATCAAAAAAATTATGTATAATTACAGAAATCTTAATCTTTAAGCTAAAATAATTATGATAATATAGTAGGCATTTGTAAATAGTCATAATTTATATACATTTTTTTCAAAATATAATAACTAATAAGTCATGTGAACGTTATATTTGCTTAAAATATTAAACCTTTAGTTTTCTAATAAAATAAATATCAGACCAATAGCTAGATCATTGTCAAAAATATAATTAAAAATATGTGAGCAAACACCAATAGTAATATTTTATTTACTGCATACGAACATATATAGTATATAATATTAACAATGTGATACAATTGTGATCACACAGTGTGTGTGGGAGTATATTCCCAAGAGTAAAATAAAGCAATCACACATATATAGTTATATTATATGCTTCCGGGGTATCAAAATCAAGCATAAAATGTTTTTCAACGAAAATGTATGTTAATAAAATCTAAATATGTATTAGATTAAAAGTTCACGAGAGGATGAGTTTCAACTCATTACTTTTTATACTGAATTTGGTATAATAAATATAAATAAATTATCAATTAACGCATTGTATTATATGGCTATATTATATATTCTGAGTATTACTAATGGGTGACTTATTTTTCCATGTTTTCATACTAGTGTATAATATATATATACATATTACGCACATATACTTTTTATAAAAACCATTACAGATTGTACATAATGCAATAAATGATAAAAAAAAAATATTGTACCTATACAGTTGTATTGATTTTCTTTAGAAGAGTCCTAATATTTTTCATAAAATTTAATCAAAAATGATTACATTTTAACCATTATGCATTATAGTAATCATAAAATATAAATTACAAGCATATAGTAAAAGTAAATAAATAAAAAGAATTGAAAGTGAAGCCCATATAGTTTATACATTTTAAGCATATAATATCTGTATAATATAATATTTAAAACGGTTTTACTTTGGATGACATTAATCAAATAGCATGGATCATCAATATAAAATAAGTTGATACAATGGAACAAAAAATAAATCTATTGAAATAGAGAGGTAGACAATTAAATAACAAGTGACAAAAGTCGCAGGATTTGAGTACTAGAAGAGTTGAAGAAGGAACGGAGAGACTGTGATTAAGTCATACAACTTAAACGTACCTACGGGCTACGTGATTATTAGTGATATTCACCTTTTTAGCAATGATTGAAATATTTATCCATCGAAACTAAAAGTTAATTAATTTATTCTCTTTAACTTTATCATTATTTAGTAATAATATAAGCCTTCAAATTGTTCAATCAAGATCTCTACGTTTTTCCCCAACAAATTCAGTACGAAATCCAATAGTAAACATATAATAATAAATAATAATTATTATTATTTATTACTATTTCTGTATTTAATGATAATACCCGTTGTATAATAATAAAATAATGGTTTTATTTCTATGGCACGCATAAAAAACATAATGTCATATTATATGCATAATAATTGGCGTATAGAATTTTAACGAGTTGTTTGCTATTCGCTATTTTACTTTGGAGATAAAAGAAAATAATAATAATATAGCATCATTATATATTATTATATTTAAATGTGCAAAGGAAATCCATCGAAATGAAATACACGATATAATCCATTTGATTATGGACGGCGTATTATTATAACGATATTGGATATCGTGTCATACCGTGCTTTGAGTAATATACTCTTGGACTGAAAAAAAAACACTAACGATTCCGTGCGCTAAAACCTATCATTATCGTTTGCGGTTATAATATTATCGTATACGTATTATAGTGTACAGCGCATACTAGAGGTAGGTACACCCCTTCATCGCAGCAATATATTGTCGGTCGGCCCCACGTAAATTTCATTTTTTTTTTTCAAATTACGACTTAAATACACGACAGGATTTGAGGTACTTGCTTCGGCGCAGTGCACTATAATGTGTCTGTGTGTATACAGTGTCACAGCATTTCAGACAGCCAACAGTTATACATTAATGTACCTGTGATATCGCCGAAAAACACCCATGAAATTACAAAACCAGAAATAATCGGATGCGATATTGGTGAATTACCTATCAATATAGTCTAGACACAACAAATTATAAATCGTTTTACCCCGACACATCCTGTAACTTAAAAAAATATGAAAGTAAATGTATAATTTTATCAATATACGATAAATTCTTTTACTTAAAATACGTCTCATATATTAGTTATGTATAATAGTGTATACTCAATACTCATACTCTGTATGAACAGTAAAATTGTACTATACGATGACGCTATACGTATTTAAATTAAAAATCTCAATTTTATTTTGAAAATTTTAAAAAATACAGTTTGTTTACTAATAAAAATAATAATTATAATTTCGTGATAACTGATTACAAAAACATATTACATAAATAATATTATTATACTAATTAGATATCAGAGAATAAACGGTTATAATAAAATAAATATTGTTTTACATACAATTATAACCTTATTAAAATTATATTAGTTTAATGCTTGAATTTTAACTTTCACAATTGAGAGAATTGTGTAAATTTAAAAATGTAATGTTGAAGTAAATGTATTGAATAATGTTCTGTATGGGACACGAATTATATTATATATTATCTGCAGTAAAACTAAAACCTCAACTTATTCTATTCATTTTTAAAATAAAAATTTTTATCGTGTTAACATATAAACAATAAACATATCTACCTAATATTAAATACTAATTACTTATAATACTTTAATACAAAAACTACCAGATATAAAATTGTTATTTATTTAACAACTATACTTAAAATTGTATTTATAAGTTGAATGTTTTGATTACATATTAAATATATATATTAAAAAATGTAATTTATAGAATATAATAAAGTACAAGATAATACTTAAAAAACGGTGTATAATTTTTAATAGTGAAATACCATCATTCAATTAATTTACAACTAATAAATAAAAACAAAGCAAAAATGTATTATTTCCAAACTATGCGTGTAAAAACACTATATACGAACAATACAGTCGTGATGTCATCGGTATCAAACAAACGATATATTATAAACCAATCAATCGGTCAACCATCGAACCACATTGTAGTCATATAGGGGTGGGGTATGGGGAGATAAGGGTAAGGAGCAGTCTGCACCTATGTACAGAGATATCATTGATTAATTTAATATAAATAAAAATAATTAACAACAGATCGATCTAACTTGAGACTTAAGAGCAATGTTATAAAAAATATAAAGAAAAAAAACCATATCCGTATCTTATATTAACACACGTAATTGTATTGAACGTTTTGCCGTTCTTGGGCAAGACGGTTAAACTATATCTACATTTAACAGCTCTGTTATCGGAACCAGTTTCCGTTGTTTCCTTTTATATTATTATTATTATTATTATTATTATTTTTTTTTTTTTTTTTTTTTTAAGACGTAGGTATCTTAAATAAAAACGAAAAAATAAAATACGGAAAAGAAATAGGCCCCATTAATTTGTCTCGACGTTGTACAAAATGTCGTTGCAGACAGCAACAGCTGCTTCCACGATCCGACAGACGCCGTTTACACACACATTATATATATATATATATATATAATATTAAGCGTTTTGTTAAAACAATCACACAAACACGAAATATATTTTAACGGTAATGACGTTTTATAATACCACTCTTTATTTTTTATCATTTATATTTACGGACTAGTCCATTAGTAGCGCTCAAGTATTATTTTCCATATAATAAACCTATATGTGTATACTTATATGTATACTTGCGTTGTATTTGAAATCAAAAGTGCAATTAATAATATTAGTTGTATGACACCATCAATTGATATAGCGAGGTATGGTCTCCATTAGGGTGTTTGTTTAGTATTTAGACAAATGTACACATTATTAACGTGTAATGATTTTGTTTTTTTTGTTTTTGTTTTCATTAATTCAGCTTAATTCTTTTAGCTGTATGGTCATGAATTAAATGGAGCCTAACCTCTATATTTTAAAAATCTTTAAATTTCACTTAATGGCTTTTAATTATGTTTATGTATATTATACTATTAGTTAATAGTTAATATTTTATATTATTATTGTATTTTTAAATATAATATTGTATTTATTTTTTAAATATTTTCTTAAAACTATAGATTCTCAAAAATTACATCAGTTTCTCTTTCTTTGATTGCACTTAAAAACAGGCATCATTTTAAAGTTATTCTTTAAAAGATAGGTACGCTGAATTGTTACTCCGTTTAGATTTAACATTAATTATACTTAACAGTCAACATTATATAATTTTATAGATTTTATAAGTACTTAAAAGTACATATTTATTTTTAGTTTAATAAGAAATATTTATAAAATATAGATAATGCTGCATGGAACATTAAAATATTTATACATATTATATGTATATAATATAATCTCGGTATTCATCACTACTCATTGCTATTTTGTGCCACCTTAAGCCCTAAAAATTATATACACCATATACAATTTATGAATATTGTCTAATTGTCTCTAGATTAAATTATGAACATGGTGTAGTATGTATTTTTTTTCAATAAAGTAGTTAATTTACTTTTACGTATTTTGTGAACCAATTACAAAAATAGTAATTAGTTGTTTAAAAAATAGTGAAGAAATCGTTTAGGGAACAATAGCTTGAATAAAGCAATAGTTTCCACCCAAATGCTAAATACGTACATAAAATATATTATGTGCGGTCCATAATGTTTGTTAGCAATAACAATAACAATATTACTTTTTTTCACACGATTCTCATCGTTTGGCTTTGAAATTTAATTTTTTTCACTGTTCATAAGTTTTCCACTTTTTTCCTTTCTGCTCTACCTATATGGCTTTTTTCATACCCTTATTAATACTAATAACTTTTATCCTGCCTCTCGACCCGCAATCTCTCACTTTTTCATTGCCTTCACTCCTCTACCACCACCACCACCCTATCAACACGATTTCTCCCACCATTATAGTATACATTATACAATATATATACACACACACACATGCACAACGTAATTGGCCCTCGAATTTCCACGCAACGACCGGTTAATTGTATTTTTGCCTCCACCATGACACATTGTTCAACACCGGTAGCGCCCTTCATTTTATATGCGATTAGTCTCCGCAGTCACCCCCAACACCTCTGTAGCGCCCTCTCATTAACATGTGATAATCAAGATTTACGATTCAACGAACTCAAAACTTCTATACATATACACACGCGCGCGTATAAAATATTATAATGTTTTTAAACACATATTTATGCGCTCCCTTTTTTTTGTTGTGTGTATTCATTTAGCCACATACTACCAATTTTTACCCTTATGAACATATCACTCTTATATACTCAAAGTATACACACAAATAACAATAATGTAATTACTCAGAACGTTGCTTATATATGCGTGCATTTTATGAAGCGTTTATATATTACGCTGAGTCGCTGACTGTATTATAATGAATTATATAACGACTAAATCATGGTAAATAAACATGTATATATAAGACAAAATAGATTTATTTTTAATTTATTCTCATATTGTATTAGAATAAACAGAATAATATTATGTATAGTTAATGTATAAACAAAAAAATTAAAAAGGTATGTATTTAAATTTGTTCTCAAAAATATCAAACTATAACTAAAAATAATATAATATTATAAACTAAATAAACTTATTAACTAAATATTAAAAAATATGAACTTCATCAAACCAACTTGTTTTAAAATTTAAATAAAATAATTTTCAAAGAAGAATGGAAATGTATACATCTAAATTATAAAAACAAACACAAGTTTTCAACAAATTATACGTGAAAAACAATGATTGAATACAAGGGCTATCTAAATATCATAAGATTAAAGCCCAAAAAGAAAAAAATATTATTACAATACGAAGAGTATAGATATTATAAACGGACTAAAATGTATCGAAATATACCAACAAAACTCCGGTAAAAATCATAAAAATATGCAAGAACTGTACAAGGCTTTTTTTTTTAAATTTATACATCAATATTAATTCAGATGATAAATAAGAGATTTTGAAAGTGAAAATTTACTCTTACTTCAAGTAATCTATATAATGCGATTATTAAAAAAAAAAAAGGTATTTCGTGGAATTTAATATTGAAAATAGAGATATTCTACATTGTTATTGATCTAATTTATACTGTGAGGTTAACTTAAGGTGTATATTGCATTTGTAAAATAATTT
>VUJU01000465.1:6755-105045 GCA_009835225.1 Aphis craccivora
TGACGTATTGTATAAAATAAATTACATTTTTGTATTAATCAAATAAATAATATGTAGGTATTGACTTATCATATATAATTTTCAGCAACACCTACCACTAAATCCTGGGCACGCCTATGAAAGTAACATTTGTTTGCCGCGGCCAGTCTTGTGTTTATTTCACCGTGCATGTTATTTTGCTTGTCTAATGTCACTCCTAAATATTTAAAATCTCTTATCTGCTCTATTTGGCTGTTATCTATAGTTATGTCTCTTAGAGTTCTTAATTTTCTGGTCATTATCATGTATTTCGTTTTTTCCGTGTTAATTCTTAGTCCGATACTTCCCCTGCTTTCATCATTTCTATCATGCTCCTTTTCTCTTCTTCTTGTATTTTTCCTATAATCACAATATCATCCGCGTATGCTAAAATTTATTATATTTCCATCTTTTAATGTTATATCTGTTCGCGGTACTTTTCGTATCACACTTTCTAGTACGAGGTTGAATAATACCGGTGACATAGCATCTCCCCTTGGCGTAGACCATTTTCAATTTTAAAGGTGTGTGATGATACATTCTTAAATTGTATCCTGCTATAGGAATCTGCGTCGCATATTTGTATCAGTGTGATTAACTTTTTTGGTATTCCCAAGTATGCTAATGTCCTCCATAGCTCTTTTCGTATAATGCTGTCATATGCTTGTTTGTAGTCGACGAAGATCATATGTAAATCTCGATCATACTCATAATTAGAGCTGGGATTTTAATGCACTAAAAAATCTCAAAAAATGCAAAAATGACTTTAAAAACTCAAAAAATGCATTTATATTTATTATGGCTTAATGAAAAGATTTTTAAAAAATTTTATAAATAATTTTTTGTTATTGTTACTTGTTTTGTTTTGTTGTATTTCTGTTTTCTTAATCAAGCATTATAAAATAATAATTAAAAAAAAAATTGTTCAATATTTTAACTTGTTTTTGTTAATACATATTAGCTAATTGGTATATAAAGTCTGATAATTTAAGCGGAAAGTCCTAGCTATGATAAAATTGTTATCGGCGATAATCGATTGTCATGCTATATAATTTATAAATCTTACCGTGGCGCGTCGTCAGTTTGCCTAAAATATCTTGTTAATCGCAACATTTTTCGTTCATTTTATGAACAAATTGTAAAAAATGCTCTAAAAACTAAGAAAATGCCATAAAATCTTCAAAAAATGCCCTAAAAATGCATTTAAGGATAATTTTGATAAAAAATGCAAAATAAAAATTATTTTAAATTAATCAGCATCGCCCAAAATACATTTTATACTTACGGAGCAACGTATTACGGAGCAAACACTAGAAAAAAAAATGCATTTGCATCAAAATCCCAGCCCTACTCATAATATTTCTCCATGATCTGTCTAATAACAAATATGTGATCTATAGTCGATCTTCCCATCCTAAATTCACTCTGGTAGTCACCTATTATTCCCTCTGAGTACTTCTGTAATCTGTTTAGTATTACTAGTGCTAATATTTTGTACTTAGTGTTCAGTAATGATATACCTCTATAGTTTTCAACTTTCTTCCGATCTCTTTTCTTGAATATAAGGCATATAAGTGGGTCGTTTCAACCTTCTGGTATTCTTTCTTCTTTTCATATTATTGTTATATTAGTTTTAATATCTGGGTTTTTAATTCGCTGCCTCCCGCTTTCCATAGCTCAGCATTAATTTTGTCATCCCTGGATGCTTTGTTGTTTTTAGCGTATTTATTGCTGATTGTATTTCATCCCAATTCGGTGTTCTTACTTTCGGTTCAACTGTGTAATATAATATATTCTCTTTATTAGTTTATATAATATATGATGAATAATTACTTACAGAAAGTAAATTAGGGAAATACTTTTATTGATACGTATGTTGATGATTATAAAAACTAAAAAGGCTCAATTTATAATTAGGTTTAACTACATATACATAAATATAATAATATATATTAATAAAAATAAAATTTCTGTTGAATTTATAAAATAGGTAATTTTTTAAAAATCCTTGTTTTGTTCTCTAATCTCTATAGCTATTTAATTATTTAAAAGAAGGTTAATTATACATAAACAATTGTAAGTAATGACTAATAATATATCACTATAGTAACGGTATTTACTATTTAAGCACAGTCCTTATAACTTTCTAAAATAATAGTATTTTATCAACGTTACATATTATATACTATTATATTTTAATATACTTGAAATTTGAATAGGTATCTATTATATTAAATAATATTTTTGCAAAGGTTAAATGGCAAGCTTTAAGAAATGCTCAATGGCATTAACGTACATTGTATGTATTCGGTCAAATATTTAATAATATTATTAGTTTTGTGTTCGTGCACTGTACACGGTTAGCCGGCAAGTGATAATGCGTAATGACGAAATTTTCAATCGAGATTCACTGTCATGCCTTGAGATGACTGATGATGTATACAGCGGACGGCTAAAAGGAATTGAAAACTCAATTTATTTTACTAATGCCTACAGATAACATGTCGAGCACAGACTTGTAAAGACCACACTTTTGGAACGACGTATCTACAAATATGGGTAAGATATATCAGACAGTAATTATTGTAGTCACTGATTCTCTATAATATATTATATATTACACAAACAAAATATTAACTAATGATTTACATCGTTAATGTTATATAACACTACACGAGCATGAATAATGTTTGTTGATTTATTTAATTAAATTTAAAAATGTTTATATTAAACTGTTATTGTTTAAATTTATAATAATTTTCTACTTATCTAAATATCTTTATAAATCATAAATAATTTTAGTATGAAATTGAATGGTTATAATTTAAAATGATAATAAATATAATAATATATATGACGTATAACGTATAAATTAGTACATACTTAAATATAAAAGTGACTCGACTAATTGTAAGTGTAGCCGGCCAGCTATTCGTACAATTTTACAGTAACTTACAGTACTTTATTTAGTATAATATATATGTATAATAAAAATAAAGGTATACCAGAACAATGCATGTAATATGTGTACAACAACCAATTTTTTAAACTAAAAATATAAAAACAATTGTTATCATAGTATTAACAAATTTTATATTTTGTATATCATGCAAGTGCAATTGTTACAATAATTTGTATAATGTATCTTTCTATAGATTGTCTGGTACACCATAAATATTTATGGTGGATATAAAGACGTATATCTAAGTGTTTCTTCTATAGGCTAATAATATATATGTATATAAAATATTAAAAGACTGCATAATAAAATCGAAGAACATTTTTTTATAATTTCAATCTCCTATTCAATTTGATGATGAAACCATAAGCAATATAATATATACATACATATTATGTCATATAGATCAGGTAATCCTACAATACGCATAAATACGTCACTCTGCAGACTGCAGAGTAATGCAGAAACAATTGATTTGCACACTTTTTTTTGAAGAAAAATTGAATAGATTTAATGGACAACCTTGAGTAATTTATCTTTATCATTATTCTTATTAATACTATTGAGCCCTTACATCTAAGCGGTATGTTATTTTATGATTGGGTAAGTCACCCGATTTATTCCCTTTTAATAACTTCGGCATGACCTGCAATATTTTGGAACTTGCACGCAATAATTACATTATTTAATTACGATGACGAGCTGATATTGTTTTGGCCCGATATGGAGTTAATTGCCTTTGTGTGCGATTTCCTCAGTTCTACCCAGGTGGATCAATACACGAATAGAAAGACGATTAAACCGATTACACGATGAAAAGCACATCAAATATATTATATAGGTACAACGCGTGTACATTCTCGTGAATAGAAAAATCTAAACGCACATGATGAGAACATTCAATAATCTAAAATGACTATAACACTGCGGGTTGTCGATTAAAATTATTTACAAGCTTAATAATATAATATGATGTATTCGAAATCGTTATCAAACAAAATACATATAAGTTGGTATTCTTATAAGTTATAACAATTAGTTACGAGTTAATTAACTAAAAAGTGTAAACATATATGAATATAACTGTAAATAATATAACATAAATATACCTACACAATAATATGAACATTTTTGGCGAATCGTTTGTACCTTGTAAAATTATAACTACTACTATTCGAATAGGCTTTATTCTGTTTCCTTTTATTTTGTTTTAAATATCAAGAGGTAGAATAAGACGATGTCATTGACCTCCTATTGTTTTACCAAAAATATATGTAGGCATTAGGCACTTGTCGTGATAAAAAGAGAATAACATTATAATTTTGATATATTAACGTATTTTCTCATAAATTTGGAGGCGTAACACGCATCACGCAAAAAACATAATACATAATAATATAATTATTTTAATATTGTCATAAACGTCGAGAAAATATCGTAAGATTTACGATAGGGGTGGAAACTTGTAGTGGTGGTTGAAGCTGATAGGCCGACAATATTTCATTAAGGTGCGATAGTCTATATACAGCAATCGAGAGAGCGCACATCCTTACCTAAGTCCCAAGAGGCGTCGGCTTCTCCTAAGTGTATTATATACGTCATTTGCATAGCCAATTATGCGGCACACGATTATTAGACCGTTAAGACCTTATTTGCATGTAGCTTGTATTAAGGATGCGCACGTAGCCCACCACTATACGCACCTTATTGGCATCTTATACTACTTCGGCTACATATACCTCCACCAACTCCCTCCAAAACTATATATATATAATTCGACAACGACTTGTAATAAAGACGACACAGACGGAGTACTGTATTTATATATTTTTATTACTATTATTATTATATTATATACCAACAGCGTCATTGTAGTGTCGATAGTTTATATTACCTATGTATGTGTTGCGCTACAGTATAAGGCGATGATGTGCTCAGAGGCCCGAATATAATAATTAACCTCAGGCGTTTATTATAATTAAACCTCGTCTTATACAAGAGAATTTCGATTAACAACATTCGAAACTGTCTTTGCTGATATATCACGAAATAAAGACATTCTATGTTGTATATTCTACATGCAGTTATAATGCAGAATACTTGTGTTTTACTACTATAAAGTGCAGATAGGTATATTTAACCAATATAAACAATATATTTTCTCTTGTTCTTCTAATGATATATTAATGTGGTCGTAACTCTAGACTCAACAATATTGTACAAATTTGTGATATCCGTAGTTTTTTTATATTTTTTGTTCGCTAAATAATCAGCAAGAATATAATATTGGAAGTACAAAAATATTTTGACTTAATAAATTATTTACATTATTTCGATCTCAACTAAGTAGAACCATCTCTAATTATTGAATACTAGTTATAACTAAATACATTATATTATTGTAATAGTGTTATATTATGTTATATTAGGTAAATTATGTACATTCATAAACACTATATAGTTGTAGAAACTTAATATTACAATTATAGACATTATAAACTGTAATGGATACAAATAATTTCTCCCCCACTCTTAATTCAATTTTATCGTTAGGTTGACAATGTTTATAAAATATGCTCACATATATATATAATTGTCACAGATAGATGAGATTCGACGACTAACGATTCAAAAAAGTTGTTCTTTCATAAATTATATTATTCTTAGAATCAAAATTCTTAGAATTTAAACGAGTTTATCACATTATCATACATTTTATTACAATTGGTCTATCTGTATCATATCTATTTTCTATGTCAATTTCAATCAATAATTTATAACATACAACTAATGGAAAGGAAAAAAATATTAAGGTAAGATCCTACTTACTTTAAGTATTTCAGCAATGTTGAAACGAATAATTAATTTTAATGTTTATTACCAGTGGCGGTTATACATGATGTTCAAGGGGAGGGCAAAAATGGGGAACTCCTCCAGAGAAATATTGTAAATAGTATATATATATAAGTACTAACGTAAAATATGATCAAAGAAGAGCCCAAGGGGGACAAACCACCTATCGCCCCCCCTTATAACCACCGCTGGTTTAGTCTAAAAGTAATAACGCTGTATACATATAAATTATGTATAATAAATAATATAATAATGTTAATATAATAATAATATTATTATAATTAGTTAACTGTGTCACTTGCTAGTTCGAATATTTTTTTATCTCTCTACTAAATATTGAAAATATGTTTGATGCTGAGATCAAGGCTCTGTGCTTTTCAATAGTTCAAGTCGAGTCAAAATTCCTAAGGAATAGAGAATAGAGTAATTTTTTTCTTATTAGTAAATTCTTGTCAAAAACCATCGATTTTATTCTTAATTATAATAATACTAAATATTTTATATCATTAATTATTGTTATACATTTATTTAAAAAAATATATATTTGAAAAATATTTTTTGATAGTAAGTACTAAGTATTCATTAATTATAGCTTATGCTTTTTTTACCCAAAAATTTTTACATTTTAAATATCAATTTAAATTCACTTGAATGCAATCTGTTATTGAAGAACCTGAAAAAATATATTGACAAAGAATTGATAACATTTTTTTTTATATTAATATCCTCCAGTTAACTTATGCTTTTTAATATTGATTTGTTATAAAAATAATAAAATCAAAAGTATCACGTTTTATACTTTTTACTAGTTGTAGGTATATATTATATAATCGCTTCAATTACACTGCGCAGTAAATTATGTATGGGCATTGGGCATACAGATGAAATTTATTATATTACAATTTACAATTATTTGTATATCGTACTAAGAAAATTGGGTAAGTATAACATACACTTATATGTCCTAGCTACTTGTAAAACTCGATTAAATTATTTTTTCCCCGTCGTTGATCGTGGCCTTATATAATAATACAAGGTATATAGGTAGTTAGCGATAATATAATATACACTGGGTGTAAGGTATATATGTATTATATAAATACTATGTTATGTGTGTGCGTGTGTCTGTAATTATATTGACGCCGCCGACAAATGCGTCTATCCATCGTGCTATTGTGCGTTTCGGATAATTCGCTGCCCGTTATGAAACTGGTGTAAGTATAATATTGTTATATTTGAGGAATGGTGGGAGAGAAAAATCAGCAGCGCCGACATACGATAATACGTGACCACATTAAACTATCATTATGACCGACACCGACGACGTCTCAATCGACTGCAGCGACGGCAAAATGACAGGTCGGTCTCGTTATTTTTATTATTATTATTACTATTATTAATACTATAATAATACTACTAAATTATATTATGCATATACATAATATATATACCTAGATTATAACTAACACCTTGTATAGTTGTATGTATCTAACTATGATAACTCAATTTTGTACCCGGGATGGCTACCACCAATCTCTGTATTCATAAATATACTATACTATGGTAACTGATAAGTTACCTATACGTAGATATAAACTACATATTGTACAGAACTACAGATAATAACTAAAGTCGTGCGTTAATATTGCATGCTATTTCATCCTCCACACTTTAAATTACTAAAATAATATATTGTATAATATTATAATAGTTACTTAAGCAAATATAGCTGTTTTATATTCGAACTGCAATAGCTTATTATTATGTTAATCTATGAGTAAACAATTATTCGTAAAAAAAAATATAATTTTTAATTATTCGCGTTTATATTTTTTTTTTTTTTAAATGTGCACTATATCTAGATCTTCACTTACGTAGTACGTCATTGACTTAGACTCTCCATATATGGAGCAAATAATGACTTCAACTACTATCCTTTGTGACATTACCCAATACCCACCTCATTTTCATGTGCCCTAAAATTTCACTACAGTGCGCCAGCCCTTCGACATCTTACATATATTCTCATCTCAAAAAATTAGTATTATACTTGCCATATAATCTTTATTTTAACCATATAGTTAAGCTTTGTAATTTAAGTAGCAAGTTAATCAAACTTATAATTATTACTATATTTTCTTTCTCTTTCTGTACCTTTAATACTATATAATAGTTATCAAAAATAATTGTATGAAAATATTTTTAAAAAAGAACTACCATCTTACTGTTATTGGAATAAGTGATATAACATTGATAACGATGATTGATAACAATATATGATAATTCCAATGACGTTTTAAAACGGTTTTAAACAAATTTATGAATATTGTAATCAGTAGTTATGTTGGACAGCTGATTAATAGAGGTGGTCCAATTAAGATGCCGGTCCAATATTGGCGGCTGTACCATAATATAGTCATATAGTACCTAACTTCAAGGAGAATTAGCCGAGCTTCAATACTTAAAAAAGATTTCAGATATTTTGTTAAAATGCCTCCGTTAAATAATCAAAGTCCATTTCAATATTTTAAATGACATACTTTTCAATGTTTTATAAGCTGACAACATCTTTCACATGCATTTCCAATTCAACCCGACAATAAATTAATATCCTACAGATAAGTAGAGGTTTCTACGACCGTTTCACGTGAATTACGTAAGTATAGACGATATTTAACCACAACACGAATTGCGTTCCATCATGATAACATTATTTTTCTTGCCATTTTATACAAACTTAGAATTGTGAACAGAAACTTAATACTAAAATTGATACAATGTCACGAGTAAAAAAAATCGTCAATTTCAACTAATTTCAAAAAGTGGAAAACCAAAAAATATTTTAAGTAACCACTTGTCTGGTTATTTTTTATTATCTTTACTTACCGAGCGTTTGAATTTTCTTCCACTAACTTTTACTTGATAGAAACCTGCGTTCTTGAAATATGACTTCACAATTAAAAGGCGTCTTTTAATCTATTTAAATTTACTATATTGAAATGGATCTAAAAGATAAAACATTATAAACACTAATGTAGGTATATATTAATAAAAATAAAATTTACAGCGCGGTTGCAATTTATGTAACCACTTTATCAGATTTTTTATGTCGGGATGCAATACATGTGCAACCATTACGTCTTATGTGTTCTATAAAGTAACTAAGATTGTTCACCAAAGCTTTTTAATTAGGTACTTATAATATAATTCATCAATTGCGTTTATTGTAAAAAACGCTTTTACAGATTATATAATATCAATGTTACAAAAAAATGTACTATACCTACTTTTATTTCAAACCGTCCACATTAATGTTAGGTTTAGGTACACTAGTGATATTACTATTCTATGGTTTTACATTTTTATTATATGTAAATAAATGATTGAAAAACACACAATTTCTCACTGTTTCTTCTCTTCTATGGTGTTATTTATTTTACTTAAATACTTAATTAAAGCGTATTCAGATAAATGTTATACATTATATAACAATATTATTATAATGAATCAGCTGCTACGCTCTACTGAAATTATTTTAAAAGACACAAAAAAAAAAAAAAAATGATGTATTAATATAGTTCACATAGACGGGACAATTATTATTCGAATATTATATATTTTTTTTTTTTGATCATTAGAACGCGTTTATTATTTGAAAAATATATTAATTCATATATATTTTTGTACTGGTCAGTGGTCACATATATTATAATGATTAATATACAATATACGTATAGTGTATTGATGTGTATTTTTTTCCACCATTAAGGTCAGAAACTATATGAAATCACGATACCCATTCGTCATATCAACGTGATGCGTCAAAGGATCCAAAAAAAAAAAAAATAATAATAATTAATCGATGAATGTTTTAAAAAAACCAAAAAAAAATCGACCATATACGCACACACATCAACCCTTTCAACTATTACCGTAATATAGACCGTTTGTACACCAATATGATTCGCACAACGTCGTTGTTGATTCAACTTGGTTTTATATATTATATTTTTTCCGCCCCCGCGAGTTATATATAATATTATCGTTACAATATCGTTTTTTTCAGTCCTCGGCTCCCTGCCACCGCCGCAACCATACACCATATACTCACACACATATTACAGCCAGATACGAACGTGTCGGTCCACGCGCACTCGCGACACAACCGGCTCACGGGTCCCAAGGGCGTAATTCTTCTTTGGCACCTCGTACCGGACCCACAGGGCTTTGGCCCAGTGACATCTGGCGGTTCCCCCGAGTTTTGATTCGCTTCGCGTTGCCGGCGGCCAAAAGTCTAGTATGCCTTTTTTTTCTCTCTCTCTACCTCTCACTAACTCTCTCGTTGCTCTCCAATAGATAAATCGCCGCTGCATGTACACCCGCCGGCCCGCCACTACCCCGCAATTGCGGCTACGGACATTTCATTATATTATGTACGCTCTGCCCCGCAATAACACATGTCCCCGAAGTCGGTATATTGCTGAAGTCTGTTGGGAATGTAAACATTTAAATTGCACGCCTATGTGTGTGTGAGCCGCCACCGCGACTACGATATGGTTTCGAATCAGATAAAAATATATTAAACTTTTTATGAGCGGCAGATAATCGAAATGAACTTATCGTAATGATGTATAATATTGCACTCGACTCCTCTGCGGTAGTTTATATATAGTATGTGTATTGTATATAAGGGACGAAAGCCCGTCGAACAATGAACTCAAATTTTTACAGATGACGAGATTATTAAAACTATTTATCAATTTCAGATCTTGCTGCACGCTGCAGTATAACAACAGACAATATCACCCTTTTTTCCATTACTGCATTAAGTACCTACCCAAAATTCAAATTATTACACTTACGCGGTAAAAATAAATTCTAGCTGACTTATATATTTTTTTTATTTAGGTAGTGTACAAGTAGTGTCAGTAGAGCATATTTAATACTAATTGTTTATTGTATATATATATATATATATCATATTTTTATTTTTATTTTTATTTAATTATAGATACCACGTATATTTATTGATTTTTATAATATTTTATTGAATTTATTAGAATTTATTATAGTAATAGGTAAATTATTGGTACTAATCAGTAATAATTAATAATTACTACACGCATTGAAATTAATGTAATGTCACTATGTATGATTACTTAACTCTCAATTAAAATAACTATTTTATGCGCTTCGCTGGTTATTGCCTCAACATCCCTCATGAACCACACGATTACAGGCCTGTTAGTCAAGCACTTAGACTCGATTCTCTTTCGGCCAGGCGCGATAATTTTGGCATCGCTTTTATTCAGCGTCTGATCGAAGGCCGAGTTGATGCCCCGAGGATTCTGGAAGAACTTAGTTTTCGTATTCCTAGTAACACTAGGCTTCAAAATACCTTCTATACAACTACCAATAAATCTAACTTCTCCAGAAATGCCCCACTTTCGAGATTGATGCACAATTTAAATAACTCTTCTGAGTATTAAACTTATTTAGCGGCTCTTAAATGAACTACGGAGGCTTACTTAACCTTTAACTTAACTTTTATTTTTATTATAGAATTTGTCTATTCTGTCTTTATATTAATTATTTAAGTCAATATATTATAAGTTTGTTTCACTAGTTGTTAACTATTTTGTATTACCATTGTATTTTTTATGTTGTATTTAAAAAGCCGTTAGGCGTTAATAATAATAAAATAATAATAATAATAATAATTCGTGTTTATTTTTACCTATTAATTCAATTTTACTCATTTTAACCTAAGCTAACCTATAGTTCCTTTCACTCTACCCTAAAAGTTTAGAAATGTCTAACACTAAATTTAGTAGTTTCAAATATTACTTCAGAACAAGCGCGTAATTAATCTACTATGTATTTCCATTTGTGTTTTATATTAAAGTCTTACTTAATAACTCACGACTAAATCATATTCTAATGTTAGTCTTAATTATTACCCTCTACAGTCTACACCCATCGTCCATCACCTATGTGTTATTATTTATCTAGCAATATATTTTTATCGAGTTCACCAAATGAAAATTTCAAATTTATATCATACAATTTATGTTAACAGCTAATTCAAAATTATTTTCTATTACACTTATAAAAAATACTCTATTTAAAATATTTGAATATGTATTATTTTAAACTGCAGCGTCTACATCATCGTCATGTATTTTATTTTTTAATTCATGCTACAGGCACAGTAAAAAATTTAATTACTCACTAATCATGCGTTGACTATAACAATAACTTTACAATTATACTCAGTAAGTCAACATATATACAACATCATACATAATTATAAACTTATAAGTATATACCATGCCCTCCTAAATCAATTGAAATAAAAAATGTATATTTATTTTACTATTGCAATATTAAAAACACCGTGCTTCAGCCTACAAGCAAAAAATAAAGCTGTTTTCGTTTGCTATTAAACAAGTTTTCCGGTACAATATTCACCGCCAACAACGTGTAAAACCAGTCATTATTGTCATGTTATGACCAAATAAAGTGGCGTCTACGTGAACTGCATCTGCAAAGGTCTAAAAATCTATAAAGACTAGTTGGACTTTCAAGCTGTATAGATTATTATTAATTATTATAAATCGAGCACAATCACAATCACATGTGCTAATATCTAAATATAGCATATGTGAAAATCGATTTGAATGTATCCATCAGAACCATAGTCATTTCGGGACAAATGTTCAAAAAATTCAAAATGTTTCCTCGTTTACCGTCCTACACACCCGCACTTTTATCCACACATTGTATGAAAATTATCAATTTCCAATCTCGGAAACAAGGCCATCGATCATTTTATGATAATATTATTATTATCTAACGAAAATTTCGTTTATAATTGGTAAAGGGTCTGCGATAAAACGTTGGTTTTTGTCTCTCCTACAGACATACAGTATTGCACTATTGCGTCGTTAAAACGGCCATCTGTGCTAACCGCTATATGTACCGCCATCGACTGCGACTACTCGGTATCACACAGCCGATCGGTAATTATGTCGACACCCCCGCGCGGGACCGGTAAATAATTAAAATTCGCCGGTGCACGTCGAATCGTCGTCATTTCCGATTGTTTCCTCTCCGTCTGTTCTGAATCGTATAAACATGTAAATGCAACAAGGGCGATAAACCGACTGCCGCCGCCACCGACCACCACCCCAAAATCTGATTAACATTTCGACGGATCAATCCATCTGCCGCTCGTTTAACACCCTCTATGCGTTTTTCCGACGACCCTCTTTAGCGTCGCGGGCGACGGCCACCAACAACCCTCACCGCCGCCGTCCTAGCCACAAACACCGTGTCCAATCCTTCTGTAATCTTTTTTTTACAGAGTTTATTTGCACCACCCCTTCTCTTTCTCCCACTACGAGCTTAAGAACAACAACACGCTAAATCCCCTTAAAAATCCCGTCCACACCACTTGCAAACGGATATATATATATAATAAATATTATCCCACTTCAATGTATATTATTATATAGTAGTGATTCCATTACCCGTTTGTTTATGTATATATATATATATATATATATATATATTCGTACATCCATGTTCACTGTAGTTGTATTATTATTGTTACGACGATTCCTTTCGGATTAATATTATATACGACCGTGATGTTTGCTCTCTTGTGTATTATATATATGTATCACCCCTTGCAAGTCTCCTTCGGTCGTATACACGCAGTTTTATTCTATATATGTATTCATTGAAGATCACGTAAAGAACGAATTAAAATGCACCGCTTGAACCTGCAGCAGTGCAAAGCAGCAAAGTTTACCGATTACAAAAGTTGCAGTGTGGTGCACGACAATATTGTCTTGAAAACATAATGTATATAATATTATATATATACACAATAATAATATGATGTGTAGTACTATAAGAAGTTTATGTAGTTCGGACCACGTTTTTTCCAGTCGTTTGATCGATTAAAAAGAAAGTATTAAAAAAAAAACAATAACATTTTTTCGTTTTTGATATATAGTTTTAAAATATAGATTTATTTTAGTCGTTCTTTGGTTTTGTATAAATATTATGAATTAGAGCTACACTATGAATACATTAAATGTTGTAACTACTTATTGTAATATTAATATGACATGCATACTATATATACTTATTACTTATATAGACGAATAATAATAAAAAAATGCAATAGTAAATATTTTAACATTATATTATGGTCTATGGACTAAGGTAAAAAACTAACGCGTGTCAATGCAAGTTTATCTGTCAACTGGTTTAATTGTTTACCACGTACATACCTATTATAAATTTCTTTTTATTATTTCCGACCAACAATCATTCATAAAACACTATACTATTTATAATTGTATATAAACCAGAAATAATAATACTTATGCAGTATATTATAATATGTAAGTACCTACATCTAATGACAATATCATGGAAGCGAATAAAATAACTTGTACATTATAGTAATTTTTATAGGTTCCTATTGTCAATGAAAAGTTAAAGGAATAATTAAATTATTGTGATTTGTAGCTAAAGAAATAAATTCTATTTTTATAAAGATGGTTATTTTTAGAATATTTATTTATTTTACTAATTTTTTTATTGAATAAAATCAACTACTATTTACAATAACTAATAAATAATATACTAAAAACAATTTTTTTACATATAGCAATAAACTAAAACCACTTAGTACATATTTTTAATAATTTCACATTTCTCATTCGCAGACTTAAGTAGTTGGGTATTATACGTTTTTCTGTAATATGCGTTTGATGAAAATTTTAACAACTTTCTGCACATTCAAAAATATGGTTTTTGGCGTTCATATTATAATGGCGTATATTATGCATGTCCACGTTGAAAGATGAATTAGCTACAGTTTAGATTGCTTAGAACAATGTAATTATCTCTTTATCAAATCGTTAGACTTTAATAACGCTGATAAAATTAATTATATATTTTTATTGTGGTTAAACATTAGATATATGAGAAAATTATTTAGTTTTGAATAAATTTTATCGTATAATGATTCAATTAATATTAATTCAACATCTTTATTTCATATTTTAAACTTTCATACATAAATTATTAAAACATATTTATTATTTATAGATCCAAAAACAAAAAGGATTTTAATAACCAAAGAAATAAAATTAAATAACTAAAATTACCTTAAATTAACAAATCTATATAATAATTAATATATTTATTTACAAACACTCCATAGATCATAATTAAATCCTTGGTTTGCATGCCTTACCAACAAACTCATATGTGATTATTTTAGTTTTAATATAATTTTATATAGTTTTATAAAAGTTTTAACTACAAGCATAGATATTAATCACTACACTTCTTATAAATAGCTTTCTCTTTTCGCTTTTTAAATATTATATGTTCATCTATTTAAATAGTATAATGATAAACCAAATATTCTTTGTTTTTCATGATTATACAATAATTATATTTTAAAAATATATAAATACTAAATAGGTATAATTTATTTCATACAGCTATATGGGTATACTTAATGAAAAGCGAAATAGAGAAACTTTTGTTTTAATAAACACTTAAAATAAAAATGTTATCTTTTTATCTTTTACACGTATTAATAGATATACATTAGGGATAGGTACATCGTTAATTTCATTTCCAAACGCGTGGCCATCACAACATATAATTTAAACAGTGACAAGTTATTCTAGACTTTTCGTTAAGTCAATATCATACAACTGTTAAAATACCTTTAAAGAAAAGTAAAACAACCTATGATTGCACTACCTATATAATTTGATAAATTTAACGGTTTATGTAATTTAAATGGAAAAATAACTATAACTATTAATAACTATATTGTACACATACATTCATTATACCATTGATTATAGAATTTTAAAATTAAACCTACTCCTAATTTTTCAGTTCTTAATGATATTAAGTATTTAATAATCATTGGAATTTTAAATTTTTTTATCTATATATGTAAAATATACAATTATATGGTTGTATAATAAGTACATAATAGCAAACAATGTATACATAATATTATATTTTTTTGTTGTGGTACGTTGAATTATTTGTGTAGGTATCAATGGTTTTCAAATAACATTGTTTTTAAGGGGGTTTTTTTTTGCATAATAATGGTGGGGCGCCTGACAAATGGTTCAATGATAAATTACACGAGATTTTATTCAGTATACCCAGTGGGCATTCCAGAATCATAAATCACGAACAGCCTGGTTTTTCTCCTCGTTGGTCTACATAAACATTTCTATCAAACGTGTGAGTAGTTATTTTAAATTACGGTAAAAACATATTTCATTAAAAGCTTCTATGTATATATGATTTTTCGCTGGAAATATATGGCCCAAAATGTCGTTTATAAATTCAAATTTATTGACTACACGACTGCATATAATATATATATACACAAGAGAAGTTAAATAATATGAAAAAGCTCGTTGATTCTAATGATATAAAAAAGTAAGTGTTCAGAAAAAAATCATGTACAATAATTTGATCATAAAAAGAAGATAAATGTAACCATCCGTTAATAATGACTAGTTTATAATGTTTTAATAAAACAGTCAAATCAAAAAAGGTCGTACACATAATAAAAATGTAATTTGTAATTACATGATATAGGTATAATACTTTCCCGTATTATTTTTAATCGGTGATAATATTTTTTTACTTATAACTAATTTCCCATTATAAGAAAAATGTTAATAATACAAATATTGTAAATACCTATATAATATAATTTTTCTTAATTTTTAACAATGGATTTTATTCTATGTACAACACTATTTTTAATGTATGTAAAGAACGTTGGAAAATCATTCGATATAATATTATGTTACACTATTAACTATAGATATGAGGTCAATAATACACCCAGCTATTTATTAGTATCTCTATAATTATAGGTGTATTGTTTTAATTTTGTATTGCTTGTAACAAAAATTTATTTAATTTGAAATACGTTGCAAAGCTTTAATTTCGTAAGATTTAAAATATTTCATCGAGTACTATAGAATTACTATAAACTATATACACAAACTTTCCAATTTAGCAAATGTTTCATGAATTAGAAAGATTACACTTTCCTAACCCTATAAGTGTACACTAAAGTATTAGTAAGAAAACGTATATGCAACTTCTGTTATTACTTACTATTAATCACAAGAAGTAAGGCTTGACCTTTTAATATAAACAAATATGTTTAATTTCACTTAATTGGTGGACCTCGAAATTTAACAGACACAATCGTGTTTTAAACGTTAAGAAGTACTTTAAATCTTAAGGCTTTAGACTACTATCGCTCATAAGGTTCATACATTTAATTGCACACCGTTATAACAACACATCAAGGAAACATTAACTACTTTTGTTATTATGTAAAATTTATTTCTATTGTATTTTAATTTACTGTCATTGTAGACTAACTGAAGATATTAAAGCTATTAAATTTCAAGGTTTGTACTTAAAACAAACGACTTAAAATTTTAGTGAAAAATTCTAAAAGTGAATATAAATACGAGTAATGTAATAATATATAATTTATTAAGGTATATAGCGAACTAGCTGACAAAAATGGAAAACAACTAATTGTTTAGTTTAAAATTTTAAATTGTTTTCTCAATTTAAACATAATACATCGAATGACTCAAATGAATAGTAGGTACCTATATTTAAATTTTTGGTGTAACTTATTTTTTAAAATTCATAAGTTTTGTGGAATTTCAAAAAGTAATACAATATTAATATTATATCATATGTAGGTATCAATTATCAAATCTCTGTGCATATTTTTTTTATAAATTGTGTTATGTATCAAAAACATAATATTGACATCTTTATAATTCTTTTTTACAGAGTAAATATAAATATAAAGACTTCAATTATTATATTTGTGATATCCTGCAATTATTAATGTACATCAATATAATTCAACCATAGTATGCGTGTAGTGGTAAATATAAAATACTATCTACAATAGTATAATACAATTCTGTGTACATTGATTTTCCTACAGAATTAAACAGGATGGATACCTTTTTGAAACCCAAATCGGATATCAATGTATCGATTACACAACACTGACCTCAACAATGAAGATAATCTTTTGTTCGCTAACCCTCGGGTCAGTCGCCTCGTATAACACGTATATTATATACATCCCATTTAAAATCATAATTCAACTACGGTCCTTTCTGTAATATACATTCATATTGATATTGTATAACTACATACGCTTAAACGAATTCAAGTATTTTATTATTATACGCACACAATTCTTAATAAATTATTTAAAACGGCCGACGGAAGCTATACTGACGACTATTATATTATTCATCTCACTCAGTGATTACGTATAAGGTGAACATATATGACATATAGTATATATACTTATTGTTCCCTGTCGTTGCAGCACGCGTACTACCCTTTTGAAAGCAGCGTCCCTACTTGCTCCAGTATTCCAAGTGAGTATGGAATCGCTGATTTATATCCGTTTTACAGGTCCTCGTGAGCGGTAGCTATGCTCACTGGTCTATAATATGTTCTCCTGCAATATGATGCGTGTATTGGGGCTGTGCAAGAGGGGTCGGAGGCTAAAAATAGTGAATAATAGGCGCGCGCTAGCGTACTTTTATATATAATAATAATATGTTCCGTTTCATTTTCAGCTCCGTTGAACATCGACGACAAGCCGGTGGACGTTTGTGAAAAATCGTAATAACGAACGCGCAATGGCCAAACAAAGACATGTTATAAATGCGTTTAAAATTATCGCATTGTTATGTGTATATGGATCTCGTAAAAGTCACGAAGACCAGGTTTTCGGACGTCACAATAATATATCACATATACCGGTACCTACATAATATAACCACTCGCGTGTGATGTGTCGTTTGTGTGTATATTTGTATTTGGAAACATTCTAAACGGGTTGAATATACGATTGCGATAATTAATTCCCCAGGACGTGAGTTATTCGGCTTGATACACACAGACACACACACATATACATGACACATCATCATAGGCCACGCGGGGTAATCGACGATCGTAATTCATGTTATATTATATTATTATTATTATGGGAACACCGACAAAGGGCTCATTAAACGATATTATAACACACGCGCTTCACTGTTGCAAGGTGTTGGAGCCGTGGAAAACACTTCAGGCTTTAACTGATTATATACATAGGTATCTACCACCACGATTGGCCTCAAACGATTATCATTATTATATTATACTTAAATATGTTTTCTTATGTCAAAACTTTCAAATAATACCGCAGCTGCTAGGTATATAAGACAAAAATACGTAGTCATAATCTCGAAACACTATACTGGCACGCCAAAGCGACCACGCGTCCATTATAAATAAATTATAATATTAAACTAAAATTATTTAATGCCATGTTGAATGTACCGTATTTGTAATTCAAAAAAGTAAAATTTGTGTTTCAGTTACACCATTGGCTGACTGATCATTTTAATTATTATTCCAATTTCCGATTCGGATAATAGTACACATATTTTAACGGCATTCAAAAATATTTTTCTCACCATTGTTCTGTATTAGACCGAAGCAACTTTATCACTTCATCATCAGTCATCACCAATATATTATATATAATTTTTAAAAAAAATATTGGCTTAATAATTTATTACAGTATACTAAGAAATGTGAATTTTTAAAACAGAAATTTGAGTCTTCGCAGGATAAAGGTATTTTAAAATTTCAATATTCAGATTTTAAATAACTACTCTATTGAAAATCAAATGATTGTGTTTGTTTGATGAATTATTACTCTGTATATCTAATCACAAATTGAACAGCAAATAGATAGATATCTTATGTAGGTACTTAGTGCATGTTAATTTTGCCCAATTAAATCTTACCGTTTTGTAAATTATACTTCTGCCGGGATTGAATACATATATATCTATTACAAATATATTCAAGGCACCTACGTAATTATATTTTTTAAAAAAAAAATTGACGCGAAAGCAAACACCTTAGAGAGGTCAAATTCTCGTTTTTCTGTGATTTGCAATTATGAAACGCACCCAACAATTGCAAAAGAAAATTGTTTGCACGCAATACTCAGAAACACATAATACTGTAATATGTTACTTATGCGATGCACATAAGTAAGAGTATCTACTTTCGTTGGCGATTAAATGTTTTATTGTTACATTATGATATATTGCAATTTTATATTATTGATGGTAATATTATTATTATTTTGTCATTCAAAACTAATCTACTAGTATAATTGAGAAATGATTCGCATCATTTAATTGACTTTTACCAAATATATATTTGTTAATATTAATTGACAATTATGTAAACAAAGATGTAAACATCAGTATTATAACAAAACTAAAGAGCATTAGACATTATTATTGGAAAAATTCAAAAATCTTAATTTGTGCTATTAGAGATTTTACATTTCAAAAATGTATTTTATCTACACATATTGTTCACAAAACAAACAATAATCTTCGAATAAAAATAACTTTTATGTTGAGAGTTATAATTCAATTAATATATTACTATTTTGTGTTTATTTCTTAGTCTTTTTCATTAATATAAAAATATTATGGACTATATTTTTCCACGACCCCTAAAGCGTATAAAATAATATTATAATATTAATATCATTTTTGACAACTGCGTCAGGCGCGTTAAATAGACGATACCAGGTTTCTCGGAGTAGATAATATTATCGACCAAAACTTCAATAGGTGTATAATGTGAGGTATGATGCCAACGACTTATTTACTGTTTTATTTAGCTATAATTAGCTAAATAACATAATAGGCTATTCATTTTTAACTAACACAATATATTATAAGTAAGCTTCCATTTTACGTTCACAAAATCTTTGCTTTCCAGTCTTCGGTAGACGACCTTGCGGGGTTATATGATGTCCATTTATGGGTTATTAATAGCGTCGTTCATTTAACGCAAAACACGATGGCACATTTTGATTGATCCGCTAATACGCCACCGCCGCCGGTGGGTTTTCCCTACGGTGTTATTGGGTCTGCCACGTGCGCTGGCACGTGTGAGTACCAATAAGGGGCAAGTCATGAGGGTGAAAGTCCTGCAGATTTGTATCATATGCAAAGTACACATACATATTATTATTATATATACCCTACTCTGTTAATCCGGTCAATATTTTTGTTTTTCGAGAGGGCGGGCATCATCATTTAATCCGCACCGATTCCCAAAACCATAAGTAAAAATGTTTATATACGTTTCTTTTGAAATCATGTTAAGCTGAGCATTACGAAAGGAAATTATTGTACAGATTTTTGCGTTTGATAGCGATGTAAATTAAATGAGAAAATAGTTAATCACGACCACTATACTGTAAGCGACGATAAAAATATTGTTTTTATCTTTGTGCTATTTAAATCGATTATATAATTTCTATGACATACGAATTTAATATATTATTATTTCGTGAAAAAATGCAGTTGATTTATAAGTACATATTATACTTATTGACTAATGAACATTTATTCTTTGTATTTTTTTATTTATTTAAAGTGTTTGTATAATGAATAATATAAGAGATTATATTATGTAATATTGATATTATTACTATAAACCTTATACAAAAAATTTTTAAATTATGTACAATTATGTATATTAACCTTTAAACATAAAACAGAGAAAAAGTAAAACTCTAACACCACCACTTTCAATAAATAATATCTACACATAATGGAAGTGAACATGAATTAAAGAAAAAGTAAGTATCGATTTAAAATATTTTTAAGAAGACAATAAAATAATATTTGAGTTTAATCTTGGCATAATTAATTACCAATTTTCTTTAACGTTATCAAAAGTTTTTATTTCTTTTCGCACGATAACAGCTTAATTTTTAATCGCATTTTAAGGCTGAGGTCGTTTTAATACAATAATAATCCCATAAAACAAAAGCGTGGGAAGGAGTCCCGGGAGACCTGTAAAAGGGGTACACCACTGTTGTGTAATACACAGTATAATTCTGAAACGACCAGAAAGTTGGGCACGTTAAAATTTCATTTCAGCCCGTGATTAAATTAAAACTGAATTAATGACCAGTTGTTTCAAACTTTCCGGGCTCTCAATTCTAATTTTAATAAAAATTATACTTTAGTTTTATTCAGTTTTTAATTTGTATTAGCGCTTTTATTGCAAACAAAATTAAAACAAAATTTAAATAAATAAATACACATTTTGTTTGGAAACACGATTAATATTATTATCATTTGTAAACATAAAAAAAAACCTTTTTTCGGTTGAACGCATCTGTAAAATAACAGCTGAACAACAACATTACTTACATCGTCATTTTTGATTAGATTTGATTATTTTTCTGTCATTTTGATTGACAATAAATAAATCACACGGGCCATCTGTCAAATTTGTGACAATATTACTATAAAAAAAAAAAAATGTAAAAAGAACTTCAAAATAGCATTTCTTCACTTTACGCCATCAAAATGTATCCATAAAAAATAATTTAAAATTTATTTGTACGTATAATATACATTCTAAAAATACTGCTTTTGAAAAAATGATTCGTCTCGCTGAAAAAACCCCGATAAGATCAAAATTAGAATAGTTTAAGAGTTGTATTTGCTAATAACTAACTAACATGGATACTAAATTAACTACTCAAAATCGCGATTTATTACAACAACGACTCTTCTATTACTCTACAATAAGCTTAAAAATGTATTAGACTATACGCTTCTAAACTATTATTATCATATCGTCATTATTATCACTGATTTTATTTTTATTTTACTTTCTTAGTTGTAAAATAAAATAAACTAGGTATGCCGTAATTGTATCATAGATTCAGATACCAGATTCATCCATGCTCCACTACCCAATTACATTCATCAAAAATTCCTGTTTTAATATTCTTGTACAACAAAGAGCGTTATTTTTTTAAATGAGAAAATCATTTGAAAGAAAAATCTATAATTGTATCTGTGTAGCATTTTTTATAATTGCTAATTTGTAAACTTATTGGTATGAGTCATATCCCATGACTAATTTAATAAATAATAATTAATATTAATTATGGTGATTAATATGTTCAGTTAAAATAAATATACAGATACTGTTAATGAATAAGTTTTACCTGTATTATAATTATAATCATTGTTTTAACATATTAATACTATCGTTTTTAAGTGGTTGTATAATTTATATACCCATAATATATCTTCGCTATCTATATATTATTAACAGTATGTATATAATATTATATGGGCGTGCGCGCTCGCGCGCGCGTGTGTGTGTGTGTATGTGTCTGTGTCTGTGTCTGTGTGTCTGTATAATATCATTAAATACAAATTTATGTTTTAAATCATACACCCGCATGCCATTATAAGAGTATATGTTTTTATCTTAATCCCGAAAATTACTAAATAATAAATGTCACATTATTCCTTACTTTTTTTATCTTAATAACTGATTTTGCTACATAAAACTAATAAAATTTAAAATTAATTAAATTTAAATGCAATGGGTCAGGACAATAAATAGAAGGACGGGTTTGAATACGTTGGTGTTCTTAATTTAAATCTGAAAAAATTAGTTAAAGTTAATAGTTTTCAATTAATAATATGTTTATGACGTTTTATAGTTTACCTTCTAATTGCTATTTTAGTGGTATATTTACTATTATTCAATATATTATCATTAACAATTAAATAAAAGAATTTACCTATACGCATATTGTAATTTAAGCATATAATATTTCCCGGTCCCCCCTAATTTGATAAGATTAATCTATATTACATATGCATATGATTTATAAGTTGTTATTAATTATAATTTACCATTAATTAATTGTACATAATATTCTATTAATCGTAATATATTATCTGCACTTATATTGAATTATACCTTAGGTATTCAGTACACGAACAATTTATTATAAAATAATATAGTATAATATATTCTACATTATTAATATATTAGAAATTTATTATGTTATATACTGAAAATGTATGTATCCGTGTAACGATTCAAAGTTTTTGTATATTATATTATATTATATTAAATACTTGGGAAAACGAAAAAAAGTAAATGAAAACAAAAAACAATATTTATTATCAACTCGTTTTACAGTTAAAAACGCATTCATATCACTATTGTTTCATATAGATTGCATACCTAAATCTCGAATTTAATACCTCCGGAAAAAAAAACCTTTTAATAAACCCGGTCTTTTTTTTCAAACGAATACACGCCGTAACGGCCGGTAGTTATAAATTTCACAACGGTTATCCTTGGGGTTTTGGGCATATCAAAGGGGTCCGGTAGTCGTTTTGAGGTTAGGAATGAGAGGGTTGACGGAGGAGTAGTAACGGCAACAGCAGCAACGCTATATCTGGGAGAGGGTAGACCACTCCGCCGCCACTGTTGGCCCGAGAGACTGATACAATTTATTTAGTAATTATGAGGATGGGTCTCTGGTGGGCCATTCGAACCAAGTTCGGAGCCGTGGAGCCAAGCCTTCCCCCCACCTCCTCTCTACCAGTTGCTCCTGGGCGGCTCATAATGGAAACTAATAGAATTAACAAACGCTGATGAGACTCCACCGGGTTAGTTTTCTCGGGTATTTCCCTCCCCTTTTCACTATATCCGTCTCCTTCTATATTTCTCTTTCTCGACGCAATCTTTCTCACTCACTCTATTTCTCTATATATTCTGAGAGAGTGAGTGAACATTCGCTGTAAAGGCTAAAGAGAGTATATAAACTCGGATGGAGATGGTGGGGTAACGACGATGGTGCAATGGGGAACGACAAGGGGTTGGTTTTCCATTATCGGACATAATGGAAAATTAAATTGACTCGGCGTATACGGCGTATACGAATTCAAGATACCGCGCCAAGGTACTTATTTATTATCTCACCACCACTTCTGTCATTGTTTATATATTTATATATATATATATATATATATATAATATATATAGTATTTTCAGACACTCAGACTTAGTGTGCCAAACTATATGTTTGGTACATTTTAATTCTCAATCTCCACTAGATTTTTGATCAAATATGATCCGATTTTTATAACCACCTACCTAGTATTATTATAACTCCAGAGCTTATTATACAAAATAAATCAAAAATAGTCTATCTAAATTTTAAAATAGTAATGCCAATTATTTTTTTTATTTGAAAATGCAGCTTTAAAAAATGAAAAAATACTAATTTATTATGTAACAGATGTATACCAGATGATAAAATATTTAACCCCACAAATGAGATCAAAACTTCAGGATGTTCACACCACCAGACCACCTCAAAGGATCATATAGGAGACACGTCAGGTACCATTAAATAGATCTCATTGCTTTTTCGTTACTTCCGCCAACACATATTTCTTATAAACTTTTCAAGTTCAATGAAAGTGCAATCAGGCATTTATGTTTTTGTCAACCAATTATGATTTTCGAAGCTACGAGAAATTGACAAAACGGTGTTATATTATACAATATAAAACAACAATAATTAACAGTGTTATTTTTCTTTCTCATAGTATTGTAAAAACAATTGTTTTTTAGATTCTGAACGAAGGGATGAATGTATTGATTTTACAATGATGTGTGTTGTTTTTTTGTGTGTCTGTGTACAGCATAACTAGTCGAAATAATGCTCCAATTTCAAACTATGGGGGTGGTTTCCGATGTAAAAGTGAATATCCTTGGTGCATTATAGAGGTCAAAAATAAACATTTTCCAACAGTTTTCAAAAAAATCGATTTTTTTATATGGTTGTAATTCAAAAACTAATCACTGTAAATACTTGACATTTTCACCAAATGTTTATGTCAGTGTTACCTATATACAGTAAAATTTTCAAAAAAATTTTGATTTTTTTTTAGTTATTTATAGACCATAGAAATTTTCGATTTTTATGAGAATTTTTTTTTTGAACTGTCGATAAAAAAATTTTGAATGGCCCAAAATACTTGAAAATTTAATACAAAGTTCCTCATAAGTTATTTTTATAGTAATTAAAAAATTATAAGAATACATAGGCACAATTTTTTTTTATTAGCATTTGAAGTTCAAATATTAACAAAAATTCATCAAAACCATGAATATTTGCAAATTATTTTGTAGTTATAATTCATACAACTTTTGGTATAAGTAGCTAAGAGTTGAAAATTTAATACAAGATTTTCCATAAGTTTATTAATAATAATTATAATAAAACTTAAATTTTGATGTATTCAGGCCATTAAAACATAAACCACCTTTTTCACCAACCACTGAAAATTATATCCTATAGGCTAACAAATCATTTTCGTTTAGAATCGTTTTTCGTATACAATTATAATTATCATTGAATTCAAATTTAACCCTCCAACCCTCCTATAATATATAAAAGTGATCCACACGGCACCTAATGTACAGCAGTGCGGTAACCACTTGCCCGCTTTTTTTTTCTGTTGATGAATTATGTAATATGTACCTATGGTATTCAAATTTAGTTTCATTTGAAAAATATCCATCTATAATAAAACTTAGAAATTAATATAACTATTTAAATAACCACGGTTCAGTTTATCAAACTCAGATTCAAACGAAGAGTTATGCGATTTTGAATGTGTGAAATCAAATAGACATCATACAAAAAAAAATATTTTTATTTGTCAAAAAAAACTTACCATTTAATATAGTGAGTATACGTTTTGTATAATGTATTATTCAAACTTACACAGCAGAAATTAATCGATTTTATCAAAATATTCAGCTCAGCATTGCCCATTATTGGAATTTCGTTCTTTAAAGGGTACATTATAATATAATATATAATACTACATTACTTGGATTCCGCGGTAAACGCTCAAGTGTTCCATTTTTTAAACATCAAAAGTAAAATGCAACCGATCGGAGGCCACTTGAAAAAAAAATAGATATTAGACATTATACACTATAAACTTTGTCATTTGTATTATAAATAATACAAGGTATAGGTATGCATTATAAATATACATCTTTTCGAGGACTCATACAATTTAAATTATGGAAATATGACATCCGGTGGACATCTGCTACTGTTGGATTTACTAAAAAAAAAAAACCCACCAAGGTAGTGCTCGATTTTTTTGTCATATTATTATTAGACAAAAAGATTGTAAATGTCGTTTGCAGACAATCGCGAATGCCTTAGCGATTATTCTTTGTGCGCCCAACCACAACATTTAAACCTGCCATATTGTCATATATTGGCATTCGTATTATAATATTATAATACACTATACATTAAACTGAGGTGGGTATTTTGCTTGTGCGTATGGCGGTATACGGTATTATGAGACTTTATACCTACTTATTATACGCTGTTCACTTTATTATTACTAAACCCGACGACGAGACTATAATATTATGTGGATTTTGTCATTTCAGTTTTTCAGAAGCTATTTATTTAGCTTTTTTTTTATTTAACCAACAAAATATAATGGCCATAGCAGTCGAAGTTCTAAAAAGATCAATAAAATAAACAAATAAATGAATAATGGCATAGCGATAAAAATATGACTAAACGAATTTTCATTTTATAACGTACCAATATTTTTACTAAATTTATTGTAACTTAAACAAAAAACACTTAATAAAATTGTCATAAATGTAATTCGTACATAATAGACGAAGAACGAAATTATTGTGAGAAGAAAACGCTATTATTCCACAGTGAAATTGCACAAGTTGATATAAACGAGTAGAAAACGTCACGTTTACTAACTGTTTAGAACAATTCGGATTTCACGGTCGTTTAAAACCGTGTGTTTATATTTCTGTAGGTAGGTCGTCCGCATGCGATTTAGGATTGTATAAACACTCCGCCACACTACGGTTAACCAGTGTGGTTGCTACGCCACTGAGAGTTTACGATTTTTTCTGAACGTTGTAACCGTATATAATATAAAGCAGATCTAATGGCTTTGGAGTGCCAGTAATCCGATAAGTCTGGCACGTGTGTTTGTTTGATATGCGCTCATCACCGAATCCACACCGTGGTTCAACTAAAAGTGTTTAAAATAAAAACAATAGCTTACAAAATTATAACGGTCTCATATACCTACAAGGTTCTTCTAACATTGTTATTATTATTATTAGTAGTAGTAGTATCATCATTATCATTGTACATCATACCAGAAGTTGAGTTTAGATATTATGATAGAACTGATTCGATATCAATTAAAATAAAGTTAGTAATGCAAATTTAATAAGGAAACTTCTAAGTTTCATCGTATGTCTTTTAATTCTTATATAAATATAACGAATTGTTGCGAAGGTCAAAAGGATTAATACCATTTATGACGAATTTGTGAGCCAACTGACTGATTTTAACTATGTAGGCAATATTATTAATGATTTAATATTATAACATTATCAGTCATATTTTAACCATTAGCCGTTTCGAACACTTCGTGTTTAATCCTTGAGCTACAATGAAAATATGATACTTAAAATACAAGTATTACGATCACGCGTTTTAATTTTATAAGAAACGTATAGATATGTCATCATATAATAATATACCTTACATTTAACTTAAAATATTGATGAAAATATGATATAATTATCGTCAGAAGATAAAATAAATAATAATAATTAAAATTACATATTATACATAAACTATAATAGTAGGTATATAATTCAAATGCTTCAACCTAACCTAAAAGTAGTGAAGTAGTGTGATTTTTTCCTTTCTAATTTTTAAAAGCTTACTAAGTCAATCATTGGGATCTTTATATGATTGGCTGGTCCATCTAGTCCAACTACAAGAGAAACAAACATTTTAGAAAAAAAAAAATTTTTACTCATATTAAAAAAAAAATACGTTTCTTAGTTTTTAGTATTATTTTAGTATGTATGTAGCCTACAAGAGAGAGAAATACCAAACAAATGAAACAGGCGTCGTTCAAAACCACACACTTAATATTCATAACCACACATTTAAACCATTAAATACCACATAAATTTTTCTATTGTTAAAAAGGGAAATTTAGAAGGTCGATAATTTAAAAAGCACACACATTCGATTGACAATTAAAAATTAAACATTTATTGTGATTTATAATTAAACAAATTATTGTAAAAATAATTCAATATATAATAAAATAAAACAAAGCATGTAAAAAAGATAGTAACTTAGATTGGAATAAATTTACATCCTAGTATTTCAAATAGTCTGTTAAATTAATTTCATTACTCATGATTTTGTGATTTTGATTAAATATGGTTAACTGGTGTGCGGTTCTAATATAATTTTAGATAGATGTGTGCGTCATTGATACGAGTACATATCGCTGTGTGTGCGGTATTAAATTAATTGATTTTGAATACAACTGTATGAAATTGATCTATAAATGTATGCAGATTTAAATGACGACCTTTAAAAAAAAAAAAAAATGAATACGGAGATAACGAGTCAAATGAAACAGTCATAGTTGAAGCTACGACATTGACTGGCTATATCAAATTTTGTAAAACAAAGGAGAACAAACATTGATTACATAAAAGGATCGGTCAAAATTTTTCATCCACAAAATAAAATTTGAAACAGCGCCACTGAAGAAGAGCTAAAATAAACTCTATGTCATTGGGTATTGTTGTATTAGGCCTTAATGAATTTTTATCAAAATAAGATATGTTAGTACGTAAGAATTAAGTTAAGAAAAGAACTATAGATAATAAGTAAAACGGCGAAATTCAATAAATAAATTAAATTAAGCAATACTTAAAAAACGCATACAAATAGGTTCACCAATCCAATCGATCACCACTGGACGTCGCGTTCGAATAAAGTATTTTTACGTCATTTTTGGTTTTACTTTATTTTGGTATACGTTCGAGCAATCGGCGTATACGACAGTATATAATCAGAAGTTTTTTATTATTCAAATTCAAGTATTTTATTTTTTATAGCGATATCCATGTGACCATGTGTTATCTTTACTACTGCTTTTCCTTCTATTTAATAATGTACAAAATCAATATCATGAATGAATATTTTAAGCTGAATTTATATCATTATATCATACACATAATTTCAACAAAAAATAAAATATTTTCCCACCATTTAATACTACTTTACTACTTAAAAAGACACATAGCTACTTATTCTATTTATTAAATACAATTAATTTAGGAAAGGTATAGCTTGTATGTATGTATAAATAACATCTAACTCTTACACTGCAATTTCAATTAAACTTATCAGTTATCGACTCCAAGTTCTATAAATATTAACAATTTTCTTTATACAAATAAATCATACATAGTGAACTAAGTAAAATAAACATTAAAATATACTTTTTTAGAAATATGAATTAAGTCATACAAGTTCTCTGTAATTAAATTACAATAAATATGTCATAATTTCTGTGTATCATATAACATATGAATATGCAATGAGCATTTATTGTTTCACTTATCTAATCTATTCGATTATAAGTTGTTGGTAAAACAAAAAAAAACTACTTAATTTTTAAATTGCTTATATATATTCTATTATATTTATCAACGTACTCAAGATGATGTTTATGATGAAACATAATATAGCTCATAAAATACTTGAACAAACATTTCATAATGTGTTTTATTTTAATCGCAAAAATATCCATGCACAAAACAGTACCGTATCAATAAAAATAAAATAAAAAAGTAAAAATCCATAATAGCATTATTATTTTTACGGTAATTATACCAGACGATCCATTTAACGTAAGGTTATTTAAAAAAAAAAACTATTAACGTTTTCAAATATATATTTTTTAAGTTATTTTAATAAATGTTTTTATTTATTTTTTAAACATTTTTCTAATGACAACATGAAATTTTAGTTCCTTTTTCCTTTATTCCACAGAAAAATAAAATTTGAATTATTTCAATACACATAAATATATAATGTTGAATGAGTATTTATATAATTAGTTATTAGTATAGTAATTTATTATAGTTAGTTGTTACTAGGACGTTAAAAACTCTGAAACACTGAAACTAGATGATATTTACATGTTTGTTATATTATATGTATACTGTATATTAACATTATGAAAATAATAATTTTATTTTAGTTATAAGGTGGTTATTGTCGTTTTACAAATTTCAAAACGATAAAGTGAACTGTTTAGTTTTGAGCAGAAGAGTTGAGTAATTTATTAGGTATTTCCCGTAAATACATTTAATATTTGCCATTTAGATATATTTTATATTTATAAGAAGTTCCATCACTGGATGGATTCTTCGCTCAAGTCATTAGTCCCTCTTTATTTTATTTTTATTCTGCTTCCACCTATACGACACATATACTTATTTTAAAAATAATATAAATAATAAAATAATAAAAAAAATTTTAAAAAAATAAACAAAAGTAATAAAAATATTTTATATTTGCGGGGTTACGCTTTATCACGCCAGAAAATGAATTTCATTACATCAAAATTCTAGCAATATATTTATAATGTTATAGCTAATTAACTATAACTACGTTCAATATTCAATTTAAAGGTATTTAAAATACACTAGAAAATATTTTGCTTTGGAATAATAAATTGAAGATTAATAATATTATCATAAAAATAATTTAAATAATTAAATACCTAATTTAAAAATTTAAAAATAATAAAAATAAATACAATTATAAAAAATAATAATATACTTTTAACAAAATATTGTTTTGAAATTATGTCAAATTAGGTAAAAAACAGTTTAAAAAAAAAAAAAAAAAATTACAATAATAAAATTAGTGTGTATATTAATTTATAGTACAAAAAGCTTAAAATAATTCCAAATGTTTTGAAAATTTATTTGTGTAAATATAAGTAATATTGGAATATTTAAAATTTCTACAGTTAATATATTATCTCAAATTACGACAAAATAACTAAAATCTATTGGTTAAAATTTTTTTTTTTGAATATTTTCAATAATATAAAACAAAAAAAATCCTCTATGTACTCAGAATCTAAAATCAATAGCTTAAATTTATTTTTTGATTCGAAGTATTTTTACATGATGATAAACGATAATTTATATTTAATTCGATTTGGCGCAGTTAACCGCATAACATTGACTGTGTACAATATATAGATGGTAAGATAATATCATTGTAAATTTCGTATATAATTATGTGCGTATATATCAAAAACTATATACCCAATAGCAGGGGTCTTATAAAGTCCCCTGGGATAAATGGTGGACACTTTACAAATACTATATACGACTTCCGACGGGGCTTAAAACATTTTTTCGTCACATATATAATCATTATATAAATAATATTATGCAGTAGTATATTTACAATGCATATTATATTATATAAACTAACGAAATAATCATTTAAATACTGCAACAAGCATTAGATATATTTATCCATAGTAAACTTGAAGTAAAAATATTAATTATTATGTCTAACATCACTTTATTTACCTCAATGTAAAATAAAACATTTAATATTTTGTTATAATTCAAAAGTAATTTAATAACTACACGCTATAGATCATTCAATTAAAATCAGTTTGCTATAAAATCTTTGATATTTTTCTTTGGTTGTATAATTGATATTATATATATTATAATTTCGTCTTATAATTAGATAAATTATGTATAAATAATACCTATAGAAAATACCATTTCTATGATATGTCATTTATAAAGGTAGAATCGCTATACATGAAACAAAATAAAAACTTCCCTTATCCCAAAAAAATTATTTCAAAAACAAACTAAAATTAATCTAAAATATATAAAAAAAAATGGTATTATTATAATTATATATTCGCAATTACAGAATTGGCAAACATAAAAATATTTACTAAATCTTAAAGGCCCAAGAGTTAAATTATCAGAATAAATTATATGCTTAAAACTTTTTTTGATTATCATTTGTTATCGTGTATGTGAATACATGATCACGTTTTCACACAACCAAATATGTGCGATTTATTAATCTCATAAACCAAAATAACATATTTATTAAACATTTAAATTCCAAAAGTTAAAATAAACATCAAAAAATGTTAATCATAATATTATAATTTATAAGTAAATTATTGTTTTCTTCAATGTTTAGTTATCAAACCATTTCGATCTCTATAGTTAACAGTGGATATAAATGTATATTATAATATTTTACAACTGTTTAAAAATTAAAAATACAAGTACACCAATATCACTTTATTACGTTCTTAATTATTCAAAGTAAACCGTGTATTAATCATTTAACTAAATAGCAATTTTATATCGAACATAACAACATAATTATATTGCAGGCGCGTCGCAATATGCATTAACTAGTAATCGGTGTGCAAATAAACTAAATACTTTTAAATCTATAAATTGTATTTAATTTATTGAACCTATATAAAATGTACAATACTTATATGTTATAAAAACTAAAATATCGGTTTGTGGCCTCGCTCGTACGATGAATATATAATATGTATATACATATTATTATTATACTATCATACACAGCAGGTAACAAATTAAAATAAAACGCAATGCACTCGAACTCGCGTTATCTGTGAGTCACAAGAGTGTTGTCCTCGCAGTGGAGTGTCGGTCGAAGATAAGATACGCGTCGGCAGCCGTCTCTTAGATAGTTGGTAAAAGAACGTCTTACGTTTAGTCTTCGATCAGAGTTCAATCGAATTTCAATTCGACTACACACACAAAGTACTAAAGCAATCAACGCCATCATCAACATGTACAAAATCGTGTTCGTCGTATGCGTGTTCGCATTTGCGTTACAAGGTGCTTTCAGCAGCCCTGTAGCCGAAAATGAGGTAAATATGTTTTATAGCCTATAGGTATAAAGCGCTTCAGATTTAACAAATCGTCCCGGTTCGTAATTATAGATTGTCTTTTGTTCGATTAAACGTAATTTGACAATACATATCATACACAATATGACATTAGAAGATGATTTAAATCGTGTGAATTTAAAATAATATTTTCTATTGTAATATATAGCCCGCGTTGCAAGGCGAAAAATTGCCCAACCCTGAAATACAGAAGAATGCTGTAGTGCAGGAAAACGAAGAGACAACTGCTTCTACGACTGTAACGCAGCCGAGTGTTTCCTCTACAACCCCAAAGAATGGCGCTTCCAGCTCGGAAATTTGCATACTGCTCGTTCAAGTTTCATCGTTAGCGCTGATCGCCAAGCAAATGCTGTTGTAAATTTAGTTAAGTATATAGTTTGACGAAAAAAAAGTAACTAATTTCAAATATACGAGTATTCATTACATAATATATTGTTTTATTATTCGTACTATTATTTTCATACATATTATAAATTATAATGTTTATTAATTATTTTAATCAAATCAATATTCTATAAGATAATATTATAATTATAATAGGTACGTCTGATTACTTCACTATTAGCCTATAAAATATACATATATATATTTTTATTTTTATTTTTTTTTTTTTTTTGAATGTATAATATCCAAAATAACAAAGTGATTTATTTAATATTTCACCTTTATTAATATTTCGCCTATAAATAAACATATTTTCATACTAACTATATTATTATTTGTAATTATTTATTGACGAAGCTATATATTATTTATAGGTACTACTGTTAATAACATGAATATCATAATATTCCAAATTTTATATAGTAGGTATACATATTTCAATTATTTTAACTTGCTATTTATACGTATCATCCTGGTACGTTTTTTCGAAAATTTTCTTTCGCGATAAGTTATTAGTTATAACTTATTACATAATTTATACTCAAACCAGCTATATTGTATGAAAATATAAAATACCTATTGATATATGTCTATCAATAATATTTTACTCTTGCAGGTTAGGTACAGTAAAAACGCACTTGAATAATTCTTAACAGCAAATATTTATATTATTGGACATAATTATATACCTTCATAGTTTACATATATACATTATATATATGTTATTATATTTATATATATATATATATTTATTATTTTATAATATTATACCTGTTTTTACACAAAATGATTATTCCCGTTTAATAAAGTTTTTGACTACTGAAGACCTGACATGAATAACGGTTACGTAAGTCGTAAAATATACATTAATTTATTCTGTATAGCAAAAGAAGAACATATTATGAGTGTGAAGGGTAATTATTTTATCAGTAAACGCGCTAATTAGTTCGAAAGTTATATAAATAAAAAATAATACAAATTATAATCAATTTGATATATTTTTTCAAAACATACATATTTCTTTTATATATATTTAATAAGATACAAGAAAATTAGTTTTATATCTTTAAAGGAATCACATAAACTCAAATATACTTAATCTAACCTTATATATTATTTTTCATATTTTATATGAATTATATTATAATATTATATTAATCATCTTAACAATATAATTACATATGTGCACTTAGATAAACTAAATATCTACCTATATTTTACTATCGTGATGATAACAATATGTTGATTGTATCAACATATAAATACTTAATAGTATTATTAAGTATTATTATAGTAAATATAATATACTAAGAATTCATGTCGTTTAAGATCAGCAGTTATTTTAAATCAGAGGTACTTAAAAAACGATGTGCTACGAGTCAGAGAACAATCATTATCTTGTAGTTTGTGGTGTATATAAAAGTACTTTTGTGGCTATGTCCTAAAAATCATCTTGTGATAATGCGTAATCAAACTTCTCAGAATCTTGTCCACAGTAGCCTATAACATGGACGTAATGCAAGACTATGATCAGATTTGACCTGAAATACTTTTAATAAAATAAGTTTAATAATGATGACTTTAGGGCTCTAAGCTCTAGACTCGTCTAACGACCTTACTTTTCACTTTCTCGATAAAATTAAAAAAGTTGCGATCGCATCATATCTAATATTATTTGAACACAGTTAATGGTATATCATTTAACAAGAAACGTCCAAGTTCTTTATTATTATTAATACGGTTTTTTAATCATTTTTGTTTGAGTTAAATACTGCATATCGAACACTACCGTTTAGTCATGATACTATAATAATTTCAATTTTCAAACATGCAAAAACATGCCGCCTTATCCCTCTGCTACTTTTTAAAGTTTATTTTGTTTAATGTGTAAAACTCTGTACTAGGTAGAATTCTGACAGTCGGTCGACTGCAGTTGACGTTGTACTTTCGGGCAACTCGTGTAGTCGTGTCTATGCCAAAATTTCATAACGTGGAGGTCATTAGTTTGCGTAAATATTAAACTACGGTTGTTAATTTGTCGTCATAATTGCGTCTTTATATTTTTTAATCAGAAAGTTAACACGCATATTATACACAACGTTATTTATTTATCAATGAACAGTGTTATTATTACAACATATACAACTATAAACGCGATTGTCGTTATAAAGACCTTCATTGTTTCTATCATGATAATATCCTGTGCATAAAAATATAATTTTGTTAATCTTCCAGCTGTTTGGACAATAACTATATTATGATTTATAATATTCGGTATTTATTAAATAAATATATTACGTGGTTGTTAAATATTTACTGCTGGTATAATATTATTATTTATTATACCATTATGAAAATATATGGTTTAAGTGTATCAAAAACGTTTTAAAATATTATAATAAGCAAAACTCCTAGTAGGAGAGCACGAAAATGAAGAAAAGCAAAAGCTAGAGGAAACGAAAAACGAACGATGGTAAAAAAACGCGTTTCACCGCGTTTATTATGCCACGACGAGACCAATGGAAAACTTTGGCGGCTTGCCACCGCTACCGCTACCACCGCCTATGCTGTTCGCGCATCTTCGGCCATTTTCCACGTGTACGCCAAGAGCAAAACGCCGCGACAATGAGAGACGGCACGCAGATAAAACCACCACCACTGCCGGTGGTAGGAGCTTTGCGGTTTCCATGGCAATTCGCAGGGATTTACAAGTCGACCGATACTATTCGTCGTCCTGTAGCCCTTTTCCCGCGCTCATCCACCTTCATCGTACAGCGCCACCATCACCACCCCCGTCAATCGAGAGCTCGTTCACCTACCCCTTGCGTACTTATAAAGTGATTGTGCGACAAAGATTTACAAGCGTAATATATATATTAGTGTGTGTAAATGTATCGTATACAGAGTGTTATAGAGTCATGGATATACAGGACCTATACAGGATTATAAACAGTTATGTATTCTTTAATCTATACCCACAGATATATAATACAACTAGATAGCTGACTTCCTATACCCGTAGTGTAAAAATTGAAGCTCGGTAAAATGGTCGACTTTTCTTATCAAAGAGGTACTTGTTTACATTTTATTCATTATCATTTATCATATTATTTAAAACTGAACAGAAATGAGAAAACAATTTCAAAACATTATATTATTATAATGTTATATATAAATGAACTGTTCTATGATAAAAGTTTATAACACGTCTATGATGAATGAAAAAATAAAATACAACTGTAACTGTAATTATACTGTTTTTTGATAATTAATTAATAATATGCAGTTTATATTTAAACACTAAACTTAATAAAATAACAATTTCTCAAATCTGGGCATTAACTAGTTAAAAAGTTCATTTTTTAAACTTTTTAAATTAAACTAGTTTATTTATTTTCTAATCTAGGTACTTTTTAACTTAAGTAGTTTAATTGTTAGTTAAAATAACTTAGCTTTTCGCAGTTGATATAAAAATAATCCATCAATTTAAAATTATTTTTCTATTTTTCGTTTATACGTAAATATTAATATAAAATTCAAATAACCCAATACTATATTAAATATAATATAAATATTTTTGTTATTTTTTTCTTGACAAATAAATAATTTTGTATAAAGATATATTTTAGTAGACTAGATAGGCATAGCCATACAGTAGGTATAGGTACACAATATCAATATTATTATGTGTAATATGTAATAGATATCTTAAATCGTGGTTTGAAGTAGGTACATAATATTATAATATTATTACGTCTAAGATCTTATCAATAATGAAATTTGTAAACAAGTACCTCTTTGATAAGAAAAGTAGGCCATTTACCGAGCTTCATCACCAAAGCCAAGTCTGCTATTTAGTTGTATTATATATCTGTGTCAATTAACAATTTGTTGCTTTAGCATGTTTAATGCTCAACACTGGTTGTTTAAATTAACGATCTATTGAGTTACACTTAACAAAAAAAAAAGATTAAACCAAGTTTTTAGTATGTGACATCAGGTTAGGAGTTAATACAACTCCACTTTTCTATGTGTGTACCACAGTACCATGATTTTCTCAATTGACGTTTCCTTGAAATTTTACTATAGGTATACGCAGTGATTTGATTTATAATAAATGTTCATTTTATATATAATATAACTATGCTATTTCAATGCTAAAGCAAAAGTTATGCATATTATATTATAATACAATAGAACATTTATTAATTATTACCCATTTCAAGACTATATAGTCATGTCAGCGATTTTCTCAATTTCAAGTCGTTAATCGATTGCCGTATTATTTCCAGTTGGCCTTTTATTTATGGACTTATTATTAAAGGAACTATCAATATTCCCCATTCGTTAGAACAATTTGACTTTCAAGTTCCTGGTGGCACCCGGTCTAAGGGATTATATATTAACAGTCAATAGTATTTTCATATCTAGGCCTACTGCTAAATCCATTTCATTTGTTATTTATTTCAAATGCAATTGTTTTTGTTCAATTAATTTAAACGTAATGTTTATGTAATTTAATTAAATTAAATTTTTATTCTGTTTCAATTAATGTTATGTAATTTTGTATTATAATACTGCTATCAAAATCCACATAGCATATTATACTCTAATAATAAATAAATAATCTTTTTCTTTTATTAATTTAATATTTAAGCTAATATTATGCATATTGCATAATATAAATCGTTCACGTAGGCCAAATTAGCAGAAAAATATTTTATTCTAATAGAATATGTGTTATGTTTACGTTGTAGGTACATATATCGAGTACAAATTACCTTTAGTTAACTCATAATTCAATAATCGGCATTTAAAGTTTGAACGGGGAGCGCATATTTCATAGTGCATCCCTAATTATTAGTTCCATATTTTTATAATCTATAATATAAATATTATATATAGATTGTGTATAATATATATAACGTTAGACCCTTTACATATTATGTTATTTAATAATTATCTACAGCTACCAATAATTAAATAACTAAATATTGTGATTAAATTCCAACTGACCTTAATAATTGTATTATTATAATATGATCATTTTAAGATTTAGTATACACTTATCGCTGTAAGGCGATAATTATGTAAATAATAAACTAAACATCGTCAATAAGAACGAAGAGAAACTAAACAACAATGTGCAGTAACCCTACCCTTTAATTGACTCCAACAAGCTGCGACGTGCATTACTTACAATCTCCCCTAAATACCACAAAAGAACAACGAAAAAACAAACACAAAACAAAATAAAGTGTTCAGTTTCATTAATTACAAATTCGCTCACAATATTCTTGTTACCGATATTCATTAACATCATAAAAAAAGGGATTTAACTCATTTAAGTATACATTTATTATAGGTTTACTTATATTACCAATTTCATTAGATATATTTTATATTTATAATGTTACATATGCATGTTATACACTATTAAATAATCGAAATTATATTAAGTTAATTATAAGTGCGCAAATGACAATGCGCGTGTATAATAGACATATTTCTATGGTCGTACTTTCTACTTCTACAATAGAAATAATTTTTACACAAGCTGACATAATTTAATGGTTAACTGTAAAACATACCAACCATGATAAAACTACTAGACCTTTAAACTAATTTCTCACTGGGGACGTTTTTCTTTTCACACCCTCAGAATTCTTTCAGGCCGTGTTTTTCAGGCAAATGTTTAAAAACGCGTTTACTTACACTTCTGCACCCTTATAATACATATTACTGAAAGCAATACGCTCCGACCGTCAGCACCACCCTTTTCTACGAATAAAAAAGAGCAAAAGAGGGTAAATCGACAAATCAACGTGGTAAGTATTTATTACATATTATAGCACCTAAACATCTTTCCACACTATAAATTGCTTGTTCGAATATGCTTGAGTGTGGTCAATATATTATTATTTATTACATTATTTTGTAATGGTGATACAATTTGTATAATGTTACATAATAATATAAGTATACAATAATTTTGAAATGGGTATTAACGTACATACGTTTATAAGTTTTAACAATTGCTCATAAAATCAGTTTATAAGACTATTATACATCGATTTCTATGTGATAATATACCTATACTTTTATTATTGTTATTGGAAGTTTGAGACAATATAATTATGTAATATTAATGATTCCGATTCACGATATAGTAATATATATTAGGTAAATAAGTTTTATTTATAGAAAAATAAAATATATAACATACATATTAGTAGTATAAATTGATGTTAATATAGTATAATACCTATTTATTTATTTATTTATTTATTCATACGGGCAAAGCCCAGTAACAGTTTTAAATCAAAACATTAACAAAAAAAGTTTTACAATTAGAAAGAGAAGAAAAAGTGAACAGAGTGAGATTAAGACATATTATAAATACTTATACAAAATATAGAATAATTAATTAAGATTAATAATAACAGTAGTAAAATAGAGAATAATTTAGTAACATTAATAATAACGGTAATTAACATAAAAAGGTTTATAATATTGATAAATAATTCACAAGTAATAATTATGAATATAATTATAAAAAGACTCAATTGAGTAAAAATTAAATAAATCGACCTGTGTATCATTAGTTAATTTCATCATTCTATTGATGGGAGCATTTACTAAATAATTAGTTCTATGTAGTTGCGTATAAAAAGTATAAGTAGATCTTGTTTGACATTGTGGAACATAGAAATTAAGAAAGTTTAGTAATTCATTAGAATTAATGATACCGTTTACCACTTTATATAGGAACTTTAAGTCAATAATATTTCTTCTAGTTGCAAGACTATTCATATTTAAAGTGTCTAATAAAGGCTTATATGGTGTATGACGTTGACGCGGAATATTGCATTTGTACGACATAAAGCGAAGGAAGCAATTTTGAATACCTTCAAGGCATTGGATATGGGCATTTACAGATGGCGACCAGATAACCGAATTATATTCTAAAATAACCTAACCTATAGTGTTATATTTTATTTATTTATCATTATATACCTATTTATGCAGTAATACATACAGAATAAAACAAATAAGGTGGATAACGAAAATTATCAGTTAATATTAAAAATAGTATAATAGTTTATAATAGTTTGAATAAAAAATAATCAAAATATTTAAAAATATGACGTTAAACAGGATGTGTTATAAAACTGTAATAAAGTTTCATATTTTAGTGTTATCAAATTTAAATCACTATAGACACGTGGTAATGTTTTTCAATTCACGATCGTAGGCAGTGTTTTCTACGTTAGGTATTGTATTTGAGTTGTTTCCATATTAAGACGAAAGCTGATATTTTTATTTTTATGATACTAGCTACTACTAATTACACAGAAAGTACTAGTTATGATTTTAATAATTTATATTTTGCTTATAACTTATAAGTGTTATTTCTGCAGCTTTTCTACTCTTTTTAGGTTAGCTTATTTATTTTATTAGTCAAAATATGTTTTACAATATATGCAATAGCATGATCTATATTTATTTATATAACATAATATTATCTATTTATATTTTAAAGTTTCTAATTGATAAACAATTTTTATTATTTTTATTGTTATATATTTGCTAACTTGTTGCTTTAAATTTATTAGATAAATTCACATTGAAGTCTTAAACGGAGGAGGAGCGATTAACTGGCTTAGCACTTTTGCACATCTACAGGGACATAAAATTAAATGTGGAAGATACTATAGACAGATTTTCCTAGAAGAAAATAAGATGCATTATTTCGATTTTTTAAAACAAGTATTCTGTATTTTAAATTAAATGTAAAAATAAATTATTTTACTACAGATTCATGTAGTTGTAAACGGCAAACAATGTAAACTATTTGCTTCCAAGGTTAGGTTAAAAAGAAAAAAAGTAAATTTAATTTTTGAAAATTAGGTTCTTCCCCCCCCTATTCCGCTTCTGGTATGCTATTAGTGAAATTAATATAATAAATTCCTAAAGTAATTTTATTGCTAATTATACGCCTAAAAATCCTAATACACTAAAACCTTAACTAACAGACATTTCTTAATATCGGTCTTAATATTAGCTCCAAATAACGTACATTATTTTGGGAACAAACCACTAAAAACTAAACCCTTTAATTACAGGATAAAATTTCAGCGACCTGGAGTATCCGGTATTTATAGAAGTTTCAGTATTATACTATGCAAATGTATTAATTTTATTTTTTATTTATTTATTTATTTATTGTGGATATGATAATTTGTACACTTAAAATTTTTATTTTTTTAGAAAATGCAGTTTAGTTAATAATGTGTTCATTAATATTATTAATTCATGATCATAAACATAAAAGTTAAATAAAATCATAAACTATAAAGAGTCACTCAAAATCGTAAAATATCTTGTATACTCAATAAAAAAATCACACAAAGCAGCATTTAAGACTTTAATGAACACACAATACCTCCACTCAATCATAAATTGTTTTTAAAACATTATTTGTCGAATTTTATGGTAAGTATAACAAATTCATACAATTCAAATATTAAACCAATATATTATACTTATTTATTATAATTTCAATTTGTAAATCATGTATAATAATAGTAAATCTTCTTTTCATATATTTTTATCAAGATAGTCATTTTATAATTTCGAATATATTATGCATTATAAACAATATCAACTAACGATGGAAATCATAAAATAATATATTTTTTATTGATAGATACATCATAAAAAGAATACATAGAATTCGTATTATAATATTATGTTTATTATTTATTATAATATACATTGTTATTATTTATACACATATTATTATTCCGATACAATATAAGATTTGTTAAAATTGTTTAACTAATTTAATTATGAAACCAATATTTTACTATATTATTCTAATTTATTCGTCCATATATTATACGTTATATTTTTGCACCTAGATTTTAATAGTATAAACAATAAAATCTAAAATCTACTTATTCCTTTCTTTGAATAATTAACCTTTTACTGTTTTAAACAAATTTAATATTATCAAATACTTCTGATTCGGTTGAATATATTACACGAAGTAATAGGTTATTTGTATTTAAACAAAAATATGTGTTGTAAGATGCACAATGTTTACCATCAATACCATCCGAATGTTCTGTTTGCCTTTTTATTTTTCAAATTCCATAATAAATAGTATTTTTTAGATCACTAACCTATTTTGATCGAAATGTTTTGTCGGACTACTAACACATGTTAGGGCTTCACTATTTATAGGTAATAGCTATAATAGGTATATACCTATATAATATATATTATGTATATACTATATAGACTGGGTCGACTAGCTAGTTGTATTATTATGTCAGATCATGTGAAAGAGCGCCATCTGCCGGTCAGACTAACGATTCCTTCGGGATTTACCCACAACTGGAAGGCGTAGAGGGGGCTGTTGGCGGCGGGGAAAATCATGTCTCCAGGCTGATTTATTCGCTTTACCCTCGTCGTCCATGGACCGGGCGGTGGTGGCATTTTGATTATCCCTATATACACCACGCACCCACCCCTCCGGACGCCGTCTATTGTCGCGTTATCATGTAATTGGCTTCGGTTCCCTTCGCACCAAGCTCCTCACTTCCACGTTACCTCCCGACCGGCCTCACACAAACATCCAGCCACCACCCTCTCATCCATCACCCCTCTTGTTTATCTTCGTAATTAAGTAACATATATAAACTAAGCTCCGAAATTCCTCATTCATCCACACACCCATATATGTACACTTTCCACCACTTGCCCATCCCTAAACAACCCCATGAAATTTCACCTCTCTTACACAGTTACACTCCTCGCTAATCTAACCCACCAACGTCATTGAATCTTTACTCTATTGCGTATCATTACTATTATATGTGGCTACAAACCCGTTTGCGCTTTATTTTTCTATAAACACGTACATAATAATGTACCAATATAATATTTAAATTCATGATCGAACTCTTAAAAGTATTTTGTTCAAAATATCGCAGAACTATAAAAGACAATTTCAGAGTACAAATATGAAATAGATGTCCTCGCAGGCCATGGTTTCCACGTTATTAACGCGTTCATTCAGTATAAAGTATAGTAACTATACTTATAAGTTATAACTATTATAATATAATAAGAATGTCGTATTTTTACAGCTAATGATTCGATAATTGTATGATCGCAGTTTTAAAAAAGTATATCCGCTAGTAGGTGTATACATTAAAATCACATTTTTCTTGAAAGCTCACAGATATACATTGGGATTTAGTAACACTGTAGAAACTTGAGGTTTTGATAAAAATAATCTATATATATATATAAATTTTATATTAATTTCAGATACGTTTTTGGGAATTATTAAAGTCTTTGTTTCAAAAATACGGTTTTAAATCACCAACTTCTACTACGGGGAGGACGAAAATATAACTTTAAATTTCATAAGCGGGAAAGTTAAACAATAATTATTATACTGTACATTCAGATTATTATACATATTATTTATTATTATACATTTTTATATTTTATACTTAAATAACCATCAAATTTTTAACAACTGTATAATATCAAATAAAGTTAAATATTTATTAATATATATTACTTAGTTAATTTATTATTATTATTATTTATCATTTTATCAACGACGATATTGCTTACATTGTCGATCTTTAATAAATTATGTTTTCTTACACAATTGTTATAAAACCAAAATTTGTTGATTATTCACTAACGATATACGCTCTATATTGATAAACACATGCGTGTATTTATTGCAAAGAAATATCAGCTGACACTGTATAAACTTATATATATGTAATAGAAAATCTGAAAATATATGATTTTTCCATCTAAACATCATACGATGTATTGATTGTATATAATTATATATAGCGGATCGAATTAATTGAAATTTACAATAATATACTAGATACAACTACAGTCAACAATAATTTATTATAAAAATCGTATATTCGTATGTAATAATAGTTATTACTAAAAACAGTATAATGTTTACACAAGACAAGGTTAATCCTGTGTGTGTGTGTGTGTGTGTGTATACAAGCTTAATTTGGCCAATTTTTATAGTTCAATAATAAATTCTAAATACGCTATGAACATTGAACACACCTCGTAAATGTATATGCGTTTAGGCATATTGTTACGAAAATGCGACCGAGGAAACTAATATGCCGTCGTCTCAGATCCCTCAAACATGGCAAATCAGCAAATCTCTTGCTGCAACTTTTCGTCAAGACAGGGAAAGAAGATAAAATTCATCTGTGGGATTATATAGATACCTAAGTGTGGGTGATAGATGGTCCCCGTAAACGCGACCAGGTTACTCGATGATTCCGCTAGGAAGACGCGAGCATTGTGGTATACAATGGGTGCTACTGCGGTTGGACCATGAACGGGAAGGATCACGACATGCGCATACTTCGCTGCTTGAACATGTATATATATAGCTGGTCCTCGGTAAAATACCACACATCTATCCGCCACTCCTTTCAACACCACAATTGCCCCCATACGACCAACCCTTAAACGTTACGTAACCCATCACATACACCACAGCTTTCAGGCAACACCAGTACATACTCGTGCAATGTTCATATATGTAGCTAGTAAACCCGTATTTTAATACGAGTAAACAAATATTATACTTACACATCGATATACCTACTTAAAGAATACTGTATTACCTACTTACGTAGGATAGTTACACTTATACACGCATGTATAATTGTCAGCAGTGATGTATTTTTGCATGGCAAAAGGTTAAGTTACGAGTATGGAGCTTAAACGTCCTTAAAGTAATAGGTACTAACAGGACTGTCCTGCATTCATTTTAATCCTTAGAATTATAATTAAATATACATATATATATTAAACTATTTAAATATACGCTTATTTTATTTTAAGAACAATCGTAAATACATACTAGTATAAGTTTACATAAAAGTGCATACCTACCAGTAGTATTTTAAGTATTTATATACATAATACGGTAATACATAATATACATATTATATTATATATTTACGTTTTCCATCAATCTTATTTTATCTCATACTCCCCATTTCCCTGCCAATGCATAGCCACAGCGACATATCATCTGCTCCCTTTCCACACAAACACTTAGTGCCAGACGCATATATTATATTATATTTTTATATTTATATACCTATTATTATAATTACATATTTCTTAACGTAATCACATGCGATGAAATATTATACTTATAATTAAGGTATGTAATATTTTAATATTTCTTTCGTTATTTTAATTTTAGATTCTGAGCGGAGCATAAATGTATTGATTTTACAATAATATTTGTTTTTTCTTTCTTTTGTATCTGCCATCCCCTTATGTAGTGATGAAAATTCTGGAATTTTAAACTATTCGGGTGGTTTCTGGTAAGAACTTTGATACTTTAGAAAATCAAAAGTAAAAATACCCAGTATTTTTCTTAATAATAAAAAAAAAATAAGTAAAAGCAGAAATGTATACGCTAAGCCGGTTTTTAACAAAATTAGTTTAGGTACTTATTTTTTTTTAATTTAAAACGCAAATAGTCACGGGAACATGAAGGTTATATAAATAATTATTTATTTAGGTATTCTGTTTAATTCAGAATTGTGTGTATTAATATACAGGCTCCTGATCATAAACTTCTCTACGTGAGTCCATGTATGTTGTGTATGTACAGCGCAGTGATATATGTAATAGTGTATGAAGTAATAAATCTGTACTTATAAATACTAAATACAATATTGTTTTATCTAGTTATACAATAGGTAGATACTTATTTAGTTCAATGGGCGTGTAACCGTGTAAGCAACACAATCAACAGTTGTGTTCAAAATTTTCGTGTACATACCGTCATGCTGATGAGTAACGTAGGTGCAGTATTCTATGTGAGATGTGAGTAGAAAATTGGCGTCTGTGTATACCTTACAATCTATTAAATATTAAGACAATGGTATTTTTTTATGAATAACTGTATAACAATAAAGTAATCAATAGTTCACAAATAATTATAATATTAGAAAAAAAAAACTTAGCTATCGTAAATCAACAATAATTTATAATAGTATAATATGATTTACGTGTCTTATCGGTGTAATATAATATACGAGTAAACTGATAGTACAATATTTAAATTCTGTAACAAATTCGGTACCTCAATTTTTCAGTTAAGACTACTGATGGCTATAAATTCTGAATATATTTTTTTGCAAAACATTGATACAAAAAAATATATATAATTAAGTATACACAATTGTGTATAAGTAATTATTGAACTATTCGATTAAAACTAATGATGAAATAATACTTATTTATTATTAGTCTTAAGAATAAATTAACTATTTGAGTTTCCTTTAAATATAACCACTACTATAGAACAGATATTATTGAGGCTATTATATTATAAAACCACTATTTACGCTCTACACAAGAGAATTTATTGTATTTATTTTTAAATACATAAATATAAAGCGGTTATTAAAGTAGTATTCACCGCGAGAATAATAAATATCGACTTTTTAGTTATATAGATTGACGATTTACAAATATTAAAATTAATTAGAATTATGTACTTCCCATCTAACCTAACCTAATACTTTTTCATTCTATGAGCAAATTTAGTATCGTTTAGAACTAGGTATTTCATCCTAATTATTATTTTGAATAAAAAGATTGTAACAGATAGTTTTTGGTTTCATCCTTATCATTAATATTGTATGAATTGAAACTTTTCATATTTTGTAGCTCATTATTTAATCAACGGAACGATACAATTTTAATATTTAATCATACAATATACGTTAACTAATTGTATGTAAAACATTAAAACAACGATTCTTCAAAAAATGATTTACTTTACTTTTTTATTCTGAAACGACAAAATATCTTAAAGTATATTTACTATTGATAATAATATTTTTAACACTTATTATGTGATTATTATCCATCCTATTATTTTATTATTTTGCCAAATAGAATAAAATGCAATTTGTATATTTTAAATAATTAGCTTTAGCTTAAAATAAATATACACAGTACACACACGCAACCATTATGAGCTAAAGCTTGATATACCCGTTATCTGAAATCATTTTATTATTTACATATTACAGATATAACATAAATAAAAACCCTACTCTCACTGCTCCCACAAAAACTGAATAATACTTTGATAAGTATATCAAAAATAAGAACATTAAATTAATAGTAATGAGAAACAATAAAAATCAAAATAGTTTCATTTACGAGTAATAGATAGGTATTAATTTAATCTTTAATGAAAATCAAATACCAATTAATCTACTTTTTTTCTAAAAACAAATTTATAAAATTACTTACCTAATTTAGATATTACTTTTGTGATTTGATCTCAATTCTAACTAACTACCTAATTTTTTACTGATTTATGATATTTATTATGTATTTACTATTTAACATTTTAGTCTCGCCTAAAATAATAAGTTTACTACGAGTAATAAAATTTCATGCACTTAATATAACTTGCAGGTTCTAACCAAGGTTAATTAAAACTTTACGTTTTAATGTTGTTTAAAAAACTTATTATTACATCCTTATAGTTCCGCGGTGCTTAAAACTTAAAAGAACATAACACAACTGAGCACAATACAATTAACAAATTAAACCCCACAAAATAATAAACTCATCAATTATACAAATATATTAAATCAAATTTAATTATAAATAAACTGTTATATTAAAAACTTATCAGTTATAAATTATTTATAATACCTATCATTGATTATAAATATAATATTATTATAATATTATAATCAATGATACTATGTATAGGTAATCACGTATGTAGGTATGTAAATCTATATTTACATAAAAACTAAAAGAAAATTATGTAATAAATTATTTATTAATTTAATTACTTAATGTTTATTTATACTCAAAACTCAACAATCACATTTTAAGGGATGCATGTATGGTGTGTATAAGTGTATTATAAATAACATGTCTTAAAAGTTACTATCTTCCTATCTAATTTACTTTCAACTACCTACATTATAATTTAAAGTAGGTAGGTGCCTGATAGTTAAAAATTTATAATCGTTTAATACTTTAATTAGATATCGAAAACTAATTTGTCTAATTTGTATACATATCCGCTAAAACAATAGCTCCATATTATGTTACGACATTATAGGCGTTATAGCCGTTGACTGCAGATGAAGTTGTATCTTAAAGCAAGGCCTATACAAAAGCTACCGCAGAGATTTTAACTTATAGAAAACAAAATATATTTTAAGTATAGTCTAGAAAAAAATCTTATTTTCCAAATAAACATTAATAACTAATAAATAAATAAATATAACGTGACGATATATAAATCCTAAAGAAACTCCCAGATTAGAGTTATCTATGTACAAGAAGTTTACAGAATTACATATTATACCATTACCTAGTAAAAAGTATAAATTTCAAAGAAAATATTTATTGACCAAATAAAATGGTTCTTTATCACTGTATTTTATACATTGATCTAATTTATACTGTTAATAATACAATTATTTTTAAATAAAAATGAGATTGTGTGCTTAATCAAATTAATAACAGGTATAAGATATTTAACATTTATATGTAAGTTATTAAAATATTAAAATATTATATTTTATAATTCAGCAAAGACCTACTAATTCTATTAGTAAAACTTTAACTGTTAACGGTAATAACATAATATTTTATGAACTATATTTTTTAACGAATCGTATTATATACAACCGTCTATAATCTATATAGACGTAGTAAATTTAGCTTTCTCATATAGCACTGTTCTCTTCTTCTTCTTTTTCTTGGTTTCGGCCTTTAAGACCATACCGCTAAATACAAATCTTGCCATCTGTCCCTATCCTCTGCAGCTTCTCTCCATCTGATTCCTGGATCTATCATTTTTAAGTCCTTTTTAACACAGTCTTCCCACCTCAGCCTGGGTCTTCCTAGAGGTCTTTTACCTATTGGTTCATTCTCTATTACCTGTCTAACTAGGGATCCTTGCTTACGCCAGGCATGCCCTCCCTCCAATAGCACTGTTAACTGTTAATTATAATTATTATTATTATTATGGCGTCTAAAACTCTAAAAATTATGTAGCCACGCAATTAATAACATATAATAAATGTTCTAAATTAAATATATCTAATATATGTAGTTTCAATGCTGCAATTTTAATCAAACATAAAAATAGAATTAAATAGGTACCTATGTATTTAAATATTAATTGTCTCAAATTGAGTAAATAGGTACACAGAGTGATCCATGTAACGTAAGACACTCATTATTTCAGATAACACTAACATTTTTGAAAATAAATCATATTTTTAACTGTTTTTATCCTCATAATTATTTTTTAAAAGGTTTTTTACTGTTACATTCAAAATTTAATTTATATAATACAACAAATTACTCCAAAAATTTTTAAAATATTTCAAGAATTAAAATGTATGTTGTCGTTAAAAAAGTGAAAAAAAATATTGAAGATATAACTCATTTTAAAAAAAAAATGTTTTTTATAAGATTATTTAAGTATATAAAAAACAATATTTTCAAAAAACGTTAATAATTTTTAAAATAACGAGTGCTTTACGTCAAATGAATTATCATATAAAAGTAAATAGTATACTAACAATGTACCTACCTACATAGTTAAATAAATTAGCCAATACAACTAAAAAAAAATTAATTAATATGATAGGTACCTACCTATTATACAAGTACAAATAACTATCTACAATTCTACAATACCTACTTAGTTATTTATAATTATCAGTGAATAAACTTGAGTTTATACTTTATTGATATAAATTAATTACCCCATTTGACCTATACAACAATATCTTTCTACACAAATATTACCGTTATATAAGTATAAACAATTTACGTTTAAACATTTTTTCATTACTAATCATTCTATATTATAAGTTATAACACAAATATATAATATTATTTTTATTTTTTATTATTTGTTATTATACGACAGTATTAATTATAAATGTTGAATTTTAAATCTGTCTCTTTAATATGTACGCAGTTGCATATTTTTGAGCTCATTTATACTATTTTGTGACATGTACCTATGTAATGTAAGAATTTTATGATCAGTAAAATATTTTATAAAATATCATACAAGTAGTTACACATCAAGCATATAATATGCAAGAAACATTGAACTATTTTATTGTATACAATTTCCGGTTTATTCCTTTATTGGGTAATAAAAATATATCACATCTTAAACATCAAACAAAATCTTATTTTGTATTCAAATTACGGTATATAAATAAGTGTGGTTAATTAACAATTATCAATCTAAACTTTATGACATTAATCCATAAATAGTACGCCATAAACTTACATGCCTATATTAAATATATACTCAAAATAATCTTTAACCTAATAAGTAATGATACATGTATATTCAACAATAACTTAAGGATAATTTATCGTAATTACAATATAATAATAGTTAGCATTAATTAACTTCTTTAGTATTAACTTGTCATAATTGTGTCTGTGTGCTAATCATAATTTTAAAAAAAGTCCATAATATATACCTATATCATCATGAGATCAGTTTTGAGAACGCTATGCATAGCGATGTTTAGTAGATACAGGACGTTTTATGACTAATAAGTAAAACTATTGAACATCTAATTAAAATATTTTTAATAAATGCAGCAATACAAACTTTTGCAGAAGTTTCTGACTCCACCCACTCACGTACGATGTAATAACAGGATCTCACTAGTTAATAGTATCAGTACATCACTATATTTTGCTATATTATTTAGTCACGCCCGCTGCTCGATATAATATGCAAACCACGGCCACTTTATTACACATATAAATATGGATTTAATATAATCACGTCCTTTTTTGTTATTTTAAATCATAAAAAGTATTAAGTCGTACATAACTGACTAAATTTATAGCTAGTATATATTATTATACGGAAATGCATAATACCTATTATTAAATATTTTCAATAACTTATTATTACGATTGTTTCTGATGATTTAAATCATTTTTAAAATACTGATGTTAGTTGCAAATTGCACTGTTTTGTAAATAAAAACCACTAATCTTAAATGTTACGTGTGTAAGTATCATATACTGTAGCAGTTATCTAAATAAAAAGTAAACACGCAGACAAAAAATTTTAAATTTTAATAATAAATATAGGTATATATATTATATATATAAGAATGAAAACATTTTAACCCGAACATAAAGGTCTATTGACAGATATTTGAACGGTATTCTGGAATATAAATATTAATTTATCATCATCTTTTAAAATATTCTTAACTATCTTAAGTGCACATAATGATATTATTTTACTTATTTTGCCAGTTAATAATTTATTATTAGATTTGTACAGTTTTCACAATATTGTCGATTATGATGATGTAACTACAAAGGTATTATATTAACAATTATCACTGGATAATAATTAATTTAGTTTATTTATTTTTTGACACCTCATATACTGCTGCAAATGTGAATATGTCCCAGGCCAACAAATTGAAGAGAAATATCGATTATTTTGGACTGCGGCAACGACGGTAGCGTTCGTTTTAATTCGTCAAGGGTCATTTGGCACCGCTCTGACTTTAAATGCGCGCGTGTGCGTACCACCTATTATATGAAAGCCAAACAATATAACAACAACGACAGTAAATTATAATAGTAATAATAATATTCCCCTATGACTAATTGCTGTTTGACTACGGTCCGCGGATGTGTTTAATACAGAAATAATAATACAATATTATATTATACACGTGTCGTATATACGATATACCTAAATAAACCATATAATATGTAGGAATATTATTATTTATTATCGTATCATAAAATATATCGGTCATATCGCAGCCGTGGAATAATTTGCAGTGCACGCGACCTGCCGCTTCAATAAAAATGCAATTGGTATTTAATTTATATAAGCGTACATACAAAATAAAAAAAATAATAAAACGTTTTACTAAACTAGTATATATATAATTATATACTGCGAGTGTAATATCAATGTATATATAAATCGATGACAGCCCACCCTTATTTTATGTTATTCATAAGTATTTTTTCGCCATTAGAATATTATTATCATCATCACTTAAGTATAATATACGGAGTACGGACATTGGCCACCCCACTACCAACCCTCAACATTGTCGGGCGCACGCATTTGCGTGCAGCAGTCGTTTATACATATAACTGACCCTCGCACCAAATAAAATAATAGTTTTAATATTTTATTTAAAACTATAATCGTTTTTGTACGCATCAAAACGCCTACGGTTGTTAAGTCGTGACGAAACGAGTCCGTTCAAAATTCAGTTCCCACGTTGCGAGACCCTGAGCAGCAGTTACGTGCAGATATTATTTATTATTACATTATATTATATTGTAATATAAAATTCAATTTCTCTAATACTGTTATAAATTAATTTATTAAATAGTTTTCCATTACGGGCATCAATGTGTCATTGTATTTTAAAGTTTTAAACAGACATACTATTTAGATAAAATTTCAGATAAATTATTTTCAATGTGTTATCAGTGGCGCAAATCTAGGGGAGCAGAGGGGGCAACTGTATCCCCTTCATACTGTTATCTCACAATGTATATTATATTTTCTATTTTTATTTGATACATTTTATCATTATTTATATATAAATTAGTACAGCGAATTTTTTTTTCTATTAGGTGGGTATTGAATACTTTTGTTTTGCCCCCCTATAATTTGAATTAGTTTGCGCCTCTGTGTGTTATAATGGTAGGGCCATTGCTTGTGTATTTGAAATATAAAACATAATAAATGTAATTAATCTATTAATTGAGTAATCGTTCACAAGTCACAATTAGTTTATTAATAAAAGTCAAATCATTCAAGTAAGTATACGTATGGTACAACAATAAATCATCATCATATAATAATATTTAATGGACCTTTATTATAAACTGTATCAAAATAATAAATAATAAATAATAAATTTAATTGAATAAATTAAACAATCAAAATAACATAAGGGTGATTTTAATCTTATATATTTACTTCAGTGAATTTTCTAAACTAATTTTAATAACTAATAAGTCTCAACAGTCGAAATTATTTAAAACTGGGCTTCAACGCTCGTAAAATAATTGTAATAATTGTATTTTAAAAAACAATTTACATGAAGATGTCTGTAGTGAGAAAATTGAGTTTTTTTTTTTTGATTTTATTTAACGTTTTGCTATGTAGAAATCAAAAATTATAAAATAGAAATTCATGATACTGTGACAATGTGTGTAACCAAATCTCATGGTTTTCTTAATTAATTTGGACATGAATTTATTATCTACTACTGTACAATTATTTATAATAATTAATATCATACGTACATCGCATATACTATATAGGTATATGGTTTTAATTGTTCAAAGACCAAGTATTTTCTTGCCATTTGATTAATAATAATTATAATGATTCTTCAGGATACTATTTTTATATTATTAATCAAGAAGACGTGATAACCTATTCAACAGTTTAAACATAAATGGAATTATTAATTATTCAATGTACGTAGTGCGTTCAATTTTTTTAGTAATCTTTTACACAGGTGCATAATATATTATAATAACTATTATAATGAGCAAACATTTATAACATAATTATTAATTTATAATGGTATTTTAATACAGACCTATATAAGGTTACAATACATATATACCAGTAAAATAATTTACAATATATGAAAAATAATACGAACAAGTACAGTTTTCGTAGATATATAATAATTAGAATATTATAATATATGTAGTTAACTATACTATATCCCCCTACGGTTGGTACAGTTTTACAATTGTACGGTTGTATACGAAAAATAAAAATAATATACTTTCACCGCTTACGATAATCAAATCTAATAAGTAATAATGAATGAAAGATTTTATAATATTGATTTCGAAATGGATTTTTACTCAAAAAAACTATAAATATATTATATTTTCATTTTAAAATGAGAAAATAGAACAATAAAATAATAAAATTAAACTAATTGTAAGTTTTAACAACATAAGTACTTTTTTATGTGGTTTATATTACAACTATAATCGTATACTAGTTACATAAAGAATATTTCAAATAAATTCTAGTTTTTTTTTTTTTTTTTGTTACTATATAATCTCTTCAACATAACTAAATTATAAAAAATTGAAATATTTAGTAATCAATAATGGATTAAAAATAATAAAATGTGTTTAAATTGTTAAGTAAGGCAATAGTTGTAATTTACGATTAAGAAATTACAAGTTACCCATAATTACCATATTACATGATTATACGCAAAATGTACATTATACCTTTATAATTATACATTACACAGTAAACAAAATTTAAACGATTCGTTGCAATAATATCAATCAATGTACCGTATTTATTCTGTCATATTTTTATCGCAATTTAAATATTTGAACAGTCACCCGTTGAAATACAATTAATAAGCCAAATGCATTACCTATTAATAATAACTAAAAAATAACGGACAACAGTCATTACCTCTACCCATCAAAACAAAAGAGAAGTGGAAAGACGTTGGGAAAAAAATCAAGGATAATGACATTATTATTGATAGATACTTATATCCCTCATATTCAAACAATATCACACTAAAAGTAAACAAACCATAAATTAAAAACTAATCAGAATAACAAGTTTATAGTGAATAAGTAAATCAATTAGTAACGGTCTGCTGTATTGTAGGTCACTATAATGGATGTATTACATTTGAATCCAATGAATAATATTGTAACGTTACAGTATCATAGTACATGAAAAACGATGCTGAACAAAGATAATTTGTCAGCCTAGGACATAATATACAAAATATATTATGTTTTAAATTAGGTGGTGAAGAAAGTGGTTTATGTTTCAAGTTTCTACGACTAGTAATTTTCAACTATAACAAAAATCTAAAATTATTTTACAGTAAATGGTTATTTTACGAGTGAATTTCGGATTTTGTAAAAATTTCAACCAAGGATAAAATATTTTAATTGGCCAATATTCAAATTCTTTTACAATAATTGAAAGCCAAACTTATTAAAAATCTAATATAAATTTTCAACTCTTAGCTACTTAAACAAAATTTTTATAAATTTTAATTACAAAATAATTTGTACATATTCATAATTATGATGAATTGTCATCAATATTATAACTTCAAAGCTAATAAAAAAAATTGTATCAATCTATTCTTATAATTTTTGAATCACTATAATACTAGTTTATGAGGAACTTAGTATTAAATTTTCAAATATTTTGACTCAGCCAAAAATGAATATCGATATTTATATAAAAAAAAAAAAAACTAAACAAAAACGAATATTTCAAATGCTTGTAAATGGCGTTAGTTAAAATAAACGAAATATTTTAAAAATTTAATCATGTAAATAAAATGTCAATCTAAATAACTGGTGAAATAATCTATGCTATAAAAGCAAATCGCATAAAATACACTATTCGGTATGAAAACTAAATATATCTAAGTGTTCCAATAATAACAGTATGTGTATCTTTATTTCATTTATTTCAAAAAGAGAACACAATAAGTTGCACAAAATAAGTTTTTTGTCTCTCTTGTAGAATTTGAATTTCAAAGATATGAATAATATTATACTATAATATATTAAAATAATTGTTCAAAGCGTACCTTTAGTTAAAGAATCGCCCACGACCCAACTCAATTATTATTGTCGACGAATATGAGATGTGACAACAGTTCAGTGATTTAAACCGGTCCTGCAGGGTTTGAAGTATAGATCACTGCGTTCGTACTAAGACTGACGAACTTAATCTAAAGACTCGAGTGATTAAGATAGATTAAAACACATCCAATAATAATAATGACCAATAGAAAAGTAGTATAATAAGTATAGAGCGCTGATTGGCTGTATTATGCAAAAATCCGCAGAATGCCCAATGTTGTTGTTTAATAATTATTATTATTGTTATTCATTTAACGACGTTAAATAAAAAAATCGATTTTTAGAAAACTGTTGAAAAATTCTTACTTTTGACCTCTATAATTTTTTTTTTTTTTAGGCTTAATTCAGGCCAATTAGGTTCATTAACTCTTCCACTTTCTCCTTCCATACTTTTCTGTGTGCTGCCAGTTCTTCTCCGTTCCGTACTCCTAGTATTCTGAGGTCTTCCTTGACTCGGTCATCCCATCGTTGTCTGGGCCTTCCTCTCGATCTACTTTTGTTTGGCTTCCATTTTGTGATGGTCTATATAAGTTGGTCCTAACCTAACCTCTATAATGCACCAATAATATTCACTTTGCCATCGGAAACCAGTCCCAAAGTTTAAAATTGAAGCATTATTTCGACAAGTTATGCTCTATACAGACACAAAAACAAAAAAAATCACATTTCATTATGAAATCAATACATCCATCACTTCGTTCAGAATTTAAAATATTATTATCGTAAGATATTTTCAATTTAGATTTTTCAAAAATCTTTAATGTTTATTAGATGTTATACTCATATTAAGTGAAGATAAATCTGATAAAATAAAACTAAACTAATTAATTTTTATAAAAAATTAGTATAGGTATGTATTTTATACTTTTTTATTGGTAGTATAAATACACCGATAAACATTCAAACAAATACTTGGTTAAATAAATTTTTGTTATAATGGTTAATAGTTTATAAAGGACATGATATTTGAATATTTCTATTAGGTATCTTAAAACTAAATGCATGGTGTGTAGCTAAATAGCCTATTCAAGACGCCGCGCGCCGTGTGATAGTAATTTTATGAAATGTATAATAAAATATCAATGTAGATATAGAATGTAAAATTTTCTACAGCTTAAGATAAAAAAATCATCTATTCCAGCCTAACCATAGTGTAAAGGGCACAAACAGTGATTATTTTCTACCTTAAGTACCAAAAGTATGAAATAAAAATTAAAAACTAAATATTGCAGAAATATAGTTATATACATGTTTGATATAAGTATTTTATTGTGATTGATAATACATAATATAACCTACAATAATATATTGTTTTACTGACATTAATCATTTGGTTTGTAAAATATTAAAAATTATTTTTAGTTTCCCTTCAATATTTAATTATACACCGTAGACCTTAATCAATCTGTATGTAGCTTTATCTACATAACTTTAATACATATTATCTATTAATTATATTGTAATTAACAATAAATTATTAACAATTAATATGTGTTTAGTTCTAAATACAACACACACACTTATAAATACCAAGTTCAAATACAGATTGTTTGTGACAAAATACATTGTTATATTGATTATTCACTGGTCATATAATACTCAAGATTAAACATAAAATGAAAAGTTAACCACTTCTGTTGAAAAATTAGCTTTTTCATTAAACATAAATAATATTTCTTTCGATGTATATATGTTTCATGTTTTAAATAAATAACCAAGTTTTTAGCCTTGTAGTTTAAATCTAAATTGCGTAAAAAATGCAAAAATCGAATGTTCAATTAATTAAAATCTTATAATTTAATTTTAATTTTAACTCATGATCCATTTCATTGAGTTCACATTCATCTTTTTCAAAAATATAAATATATTAGGTTGTTTAAGTTCTATAATTAATCTTGGTCTTATAAAGCCCCCTAAAAAAAAATAAATTGAGTAAATAATTACTAAAGTAAAAAAATGTTGAATTAATGTAAGACATTTATTCCTATATTTAAGCAAAAAATTAACTGATTATGGCCCAGCTGATAATTGTTTTAAAAGTAAATGAAAAGCACCAATCACTAAGCATTTTGGCAATAATTAAGCCGTTCTCAGATACTTTGCAAGAAAAATAATTTATTTATTATTTAGGCCAATAACACAGACACATATTTTTAAAACTTCAGTTTCACATCTTAAGTGAATGCCAAACATTTTATGTTTTAAAAATTAAATACCACATACCACAACAATTAAAAGAAGCACTAAAACCGATCTCCAATCAAATATTAATATCATTAACTTCCCAAAGGAAATTTAACTATGTAAGTTTTAAGTTGAACCTATGTTGTACATTATATAAATATAATTTAAACTAATGACTATTAGGTCTTAGATTTTGATAGTATACAATATATATTAAAAAAAAAATCCAGTTCTATACCTTATTCTACAGTTAATGCAGTATATTAAAGTAGATAGGTATTTAAATACAATACATCAACTACTGAAATTTTCTAATTGATGCTTTAGAAATAAATTTGTACCTTACACAATTTTTTTTTTTTTTTTGATAAATGCTTAAATCTTATTCTGTATATATGTGCCAATTGTACCAACATTACTGATAATCTAACTATTACAATAATATAATGTTTATTTACCTACTTAAATACATTTTTCTTTTTAAATATAAATTATATACTTGAAATTCTATTGTACGTAAGTCTAATAAACTTATATAGTTCTTATTATTTTAGTTTTTATTTATAATTATAAATATTTATAGTTTTACAGAAAAAGGGGGAATAAAAATCATATTGATGCCTGATAGTCTTTTGCATAAAAATATTAAGTTATACATGTACAATAAAAAAATAATAACATTCAATAGTTATTATGTGATATCATAATACATTTCACTTCAAAATTAAATTCATATAAAAATGTATAACAATTATGTGAACTATAAGAAATGCATATCTGTTCCAAGTAATAAAGCTTCTAAGTTATTGATATTTATAGTTCAATCTTTTTTCTTTTGTATGAATAGTATAGTTTAACTTAGTACGTCATAATGAGTAACTTACAAATTAGGAGATGTTACTTTTATTTGCAAACACTCAATTAATGCAGATAAAAATTTAATAATATACATTAATTATATTAATAATTTCAATGGCAACATAGTATAAAGTAAAATATACTAAATGAAAAAAAGAATAAAATTTGCAACCAAAATCAAAACATTTTAATCAGTAAAATATTACAATTATTTTTAAATATATTTTAATTAAATTTTCATAAATTGCATGATAAAAAATAAAAAAATAATAATAAAAATAATATTAATTCTTGAAAACTTAAATTAAAATGTGATAAATAACTTAATAGTAAATATTTAACTTTATCTTAAAAATAAAAGATTAAACATTCTTGTGGAACACATTATACTCGTACACACAATAAATAATAAGTGATTACTAAATCACATTTTAAATTATTTACAGTTGTTATGTTGTTATGAAACCACTGAATTATTTTATTATAAAGTATGAATTTATACACTCAATTAATATAATAAAGAAACTGATAAGGTACACCATTATTTTTACTCTGAAAAATAATTGAAGCGATTTAAATGAGTAAACAAATAGTTATATAAGTTGAATTAAATATTATGGAGTGCTCTCTTATATATATAGATAAAAAAAATAATTGTTGTACATAGAAAAATAAATTATGCATTTTCAGTTTAAATTCAATAATAAGAAGCAACATATTATTACATTTACACATCAATACAAAAAAAATGATTTACCTATAATATTCGTTGAATAAAATAAATATTGTACGTTTAAAATTTAATTTAATGATAATATTACATTTCCTTATAAATATAACTTATTCGCCACGGTATGTGAATGCAGCATCGACGACAAATACAACTCCGTTGAGGATGGAAAGCCAAGCTTTGGTTAAACCAGTATTGACATAGGATGACTTCAATGCATATCCATTGTAGTAGTTGTACGACATAACTCCAGATGCAATAAAGAGAGCAGCGCCAATCAACACGTAGAACATGTCCTAAAACATTATTATATACAGCCACATAATATAAGTAATACAAGGTTTGTTAAACCCGACTTAGATCGAAATAATTTGACAATTGATTTTATAATAATATAGTGGAATATATATAATATTATACAATCAATGTACATATTGATATTCTGTATTATATATTTACAATAGGAATACAAAATCGTATGTAAACGTATGTATTTTCAAAGGTTAAATAATACTTACAAAATAAAATATTATAACAGATTAAAGATCTAATATATTTTTTGTAGTTATATAGTCATTATTAGTGTGTCCCCTTTATTTTTGTCTCAAAAATGTATGAACAAATATCAAATTATTTTTAATAGGCTTACCAGTCGAGCGCTTATCGGCGTTCCAGTGAAAAGTCCAATGAAAATTCCAGCCAAAATAATCACATAACCGACATACGTACCAGTAGTGATCATAACTGATGTGGCATCACCACCCGGAAAACTGTTGTAGTGCAAAACGAAAATGATGATGGTAAGAGCCTATGAAGATATAAAAACCACACAATTATTTTTATTACAATAATATTCAATACAATATTCACATTAATTTAGAAACAATGAAGGTTTGATTAATAATTAGTACAGTGTGGATAATTATTTTAATAGTATCCTCTTATCTTAAAAATTATTACAATTTTAAATTCTAATGATAAATAATGAATGCATTGAATTTACAATTTTTTTTCTGTATTTATATTATATAATATATACGATTTATAGAAAAAAAAAATACTTTTATATTCAATCTCAAATTTCTTGGTACTTTTGGAAGAACAAACTTCCAGTGCTTTTCAAAAAAGTAGAGAAAAATATAACATATTTTTAAGAAAAACCTGAAATTTTTCAACAAAAAATCTATTTTCTTAATTTATATAAAAATAAATAACCGTAAATACTTGAAAATTTCACAAAATGTTTATCAATTTCTTTAAAAGATATAATTTTCAAAACATTTTGACTCTTTTTGAATTATTTATAAACATTAGAATTTTTTTCTTTTTTTATTCAAATTAAACACATTACAGTGATTTAAGTACTCAATTAAGAGATACAACCCGACACCTACCGTGCAAGTCAATGGTTACCTACATTCCCCCATTAAAAACATAGCAACATTTTTTACAAAATTAGTGTTAACTATTTAAAGATTCACCTTGTCTTAAACGAAATATAAGTTTTAAAATTTATATAAATATAAGCATTTACAATATATATTATAAACACTGAAATAAACATGCATTTATAAATCCTATAGATTATTTTGTTAGGAAAAACATCTAAAATATTACAATATTAATCTGATAAATAATATATATAAATATGTGATACGTCACTTATTAAACAAAACGTAGATATGTAGGTAGGCACGCGTTACTGTTTTAATTAAACACAGTAAACACACATTTTTATTATTGTTATTATTATTTGAACATATTTTAATAATTATTAATTAGTTTTAACTAAACATGAAGGAGAAACAATTGAGAATTTTCCAACATTTCATCCATGATTTCATTTTTAAATATAACATGATTTAAAACAATGCTGCAGAATGAAGGTCTAATATTATTATGAGATCTATAGTTTTAACCATAATAAACTTATTTTTATGTATATTATATACAACAGAATACAAATATAACTTACAATAGATTATCATTTTTTTTTTTCAAAACCCATTTGATGAACATGAAAAATGGAAATTATGATATTGTTCAATTTGTGTACCTACCTACTACAACTAGAGTGGTGAGTTAACATTAGTTTATATAATAGTGATAATTTATCCAAGGCTTCCTCTAGCGTGTTTCCAGTCTAAACTACAGTTAAATGAACACAGAAATTATATTTAATAGGAAATAAAACGATTCCAAAATAGTCGTTGAAAGTGGGTACATAATATAATAACTCATTTGCTTAAGTACCTAACAACTGAAGCAGTGGCATGTGTTTCTATTTCCATACATAGGCTTTACACCGATGATCCAGTGGTATGGCAAAATGAGTATTCGTGTCAACGATAAAATGTCTAAAATGCAAGTAAAATAAACTGAGAAAATAAATAGAATAGTGTGTCAAGGATTCATCCGCAATTCAATTCATACCACGCAACTTTCACAACAAAATAAAATAAAAATACACATACTATTGTGTCAGCAGTGGTAATAATAATAATAATTATTATTATACTTCCAGCGGTACATAAAATATAAAAAACAATGTATACCGAAACAATTCGGGGTCATTGCTATGTGTCTGAAAATTGATTCGTGTAAACCTATTTTGCATTTAATTTACGGGTGTTGTAATAGAAACAATAATTATTACACTACTTTTTATAGTTCATAATATCATAATCATACGGGGCATTACATTCCGACACACGATAGTTTACAAATATTAGTCATTAGTCATCAATTCATCACTAACATTATAACATTATACTTTATTAGGTAGGTACCTCATATTAAGTTTTCGAATGAATCATTGTAAAGTGCCCTTGAATAAAATGAAACAATTCCTTAGAGAAAATACATATATAGGTTCTAACATACCTAATATTATAAATTATAATTTATAATGCATACCCACGTTTTAAATTGTCTTTAGGCGTAATAATAATACACCTTTTGCCTAACCTCTGCAACTACAGTAAAATTTAAACGAAGTTCAAATTGCAATTTTATTTAGACCCTGCAATTCGACACAAAATTTTTGCAATGTTATTATTTAATTTGTTTATCGTTGAGGCTATCGTTAATCTACAAGGATTTTAGTAGGCGTTTTACGACCAATTTGGTATACATTAAAATAATTTCAAAAACAACTCCCATCATCTATATTTTAATTAAGGGGAGTAGATCATTTTATATAATCACATAATATTGCCGAGCTATAGGTATGTAAATAGACAACTAGCTAAATTTGTCGAAAAATATATAATATTATATAAACTATATACAGAGTAATACTTTCATCATTGAACACTCATTATTTCAAAATCTATAACGTCATTTTTGAAAATATTTTTCCTACATAATTTACATTAGGTAACTAAAACGACAATTTTTTAGAAAAATTATATTTTAATATTTATTATTAATTTTTTTTTAATTTATTTTTTTATCATTATAATTTTTTTTTTTTTTTTTGAAAGGTTAAGTAACCTTTACTACTCAACATACATTTTAATTTTTATATTATGAAACAGAATATTTTTCGGAGTACTTCGATGCATAAAAATATATAGGTTAGGTTTATCATTTTAATCTATTAAATTATAAATGCATACAAATATGAAAGTATAATAGACAATGATAATAGATTAAAAGATATGAGGACTAAGATATACTTTGAAAATCATAATAAAAATTAGTAATAATCGATTAACATACAAATTTTATAATTTGTAAAACTTGTCAGAATATAAAATTACTATAAATCAATAATCAGGATAAAATAAGTAATTATACAGAATTGAAGATTATCGCTAGTAAATTAGATTTTAACTCAGAAATAATCGTCTTAGTTTCGATTTACATATGCCAACATATTTAATAAAAGAAATCATCTGCTTAAAAATGTACAATGAAATAGTACAATTCTCATTCAAATAAATTAATTTACATCGATTCAGAGTACTCCTTAAATGGTAAAATGAATCAATAAATAATAAATATGTACATAATTAAGGATACATTTGGGCCTTAGAGTAAGAATGCTTATTACGATTTTATATACCTATTATTTGAGTTGTCCGTCGAGAACGTTATAACATGTTATTATTTTGTTGCTACATACAAATAACAAAAAAATTTTAAAAATTTTTAAATAACCATGTATTATTTTAAAACACAATAATATATACTGAATTATCAAAATGATATATGGTTTGATTATTAGCCAATTGTACATAAAAAACTCTTATAAAAAATAAAACGTTTTATATTTAAAAAATTTTTAAAAAAAATGTGAACTATGTCATTTTGCCTGATATGGTGCTATTTTTATTTAATTTTCTTCATGAAAAAGTACTAAAATTAGTTTCTTTTCTATAGAATTATATTATAGCTTACCTATTTTTGTGTAACATGAAATTCAAAAGTTGCAAGAACAACAAAATGTTGTACATAAAAAATAAATACTAAATGTGATAAAAAAAAATGTTGAAAATACACAAAATATAATTTTGATTACCAATTCTGTGATAAGGTACAAGTAAGCTGCTATCATGTCAAATCATGCACAGGAGGTTATAATTAATGTTTTTAAAAGCACCTTGGTCCTTAAATATCAGTATTTCTTATCGAAACATTAAAGTGTCATATTGCCCTGGTATGTCATATTAAGCCAGTCTCCCCTATATTAGTATATTACGATTTATCAATTCATTTTTACCTTTAAATGTTAATTTAGCAATAATTACAATACTGTATGTCTCCCCACAACACCTAATATGCTTAAATTAAATAAAACAAACATTCTGGTCTTAGCAATATTTTTTTCTTATAAGTTATCATTCTAGTGTAATGATAATAGGTTGACAGGATAAAACTGAACAAAGCATCAATCATCAAAACAGGCAGATCGAACAACCCCATAATTTCTAGCAAGCAACCACAAAACTGTTTGATATTTTTTTTAATGGCTTAGATCAAAATAATTTGTATACTTGTCATTTCGACATCTTCAGAAATCCTATTCTCTCACCAGAGTTCTCTCAAAAAGCTGCTCTAACGGATGCTTTTTTGTTGGACATTGAAAGTTATTTAGGTCCATGCGAGAATCTATAGTATCAGAATTTGCGAACTGCAGAGATAAAAAAAGGACACGCCTTCATTCACTGGGTTTGTCAATTCCAATCAGAAATGTTCATTTCGTAGTTTTATTATACTCCGAAGACGAAACCATTTTTCAAGCTTAGTAAAAAGAATATTGGAGCAGTTACAGAGGCGAAATGACTTAAAGAAACGTAAATAAATAACATGATATACCAGCGTGGCAGCGTAGCAGCATCATTCTCGAGAAACTGGTTAACCATTCATTAGCCACTATAACTACTACAAATATATCCCTGTAAACATTGACATAGTTAAATGGTTTTTATTATTGTTATTATTATTATAGTTATACAGTATTCAAAATGAACATATACATTTTTTTTACAATTCTATAAAATATAAATCAATCTAACCATATAAATATTTTTCCCCTTTCCTTCTATTATTATTACTACATATTATTATAATTATGATTTTTTTATTGCGTCTATTATTAAATTTTTATTTACATTCAATATTACTACTTAAAAACATAAAATCCGCATTTTATTTTTAATAAATCTTGAAATCTTGGTAGGTATGCGTTGAGCGGGAGCTGTTAATTATTTATTTATTTATTTATATATAACGCTTGGTAACCAACGTTACCGCCGTTACAGAACCTAAGATATAAACAAATCATATGGTTTTTCGTAAATAAATATACATACATTTTATACACCGATATTATAGAATATACTCTGTTCATAATACTTGATAAAAATTAATACATTTACATAATATACAAATAAATTAAGATTAGTGAGGAGTATAAAAATCCACATTTAAACGAGTGACAGTGAACAATTCTGAGTTTTTATAATTATATTCTACAATAATTTCGTTTTGACAAGGGTTCTCAACTAACACGCTAGGCAGATATCTATTCAAGATTTAAACATTATAAAAAAATATATAAACTATAGCAACTAAAAAAATCAAACAATTGTGGCGTTTATTTATCAACATATTATATGTTATGTAAATTTTCAAATCGGGTAAAAACGAATTTTGATTCTCAATGCAATATAATAATAAATACATAGGTATATATTCATATATATTGTATAAAAACGTATGGAGTTTTAATATACCTAGGCAAATGGCAATACAGAAAATAGAAATTGAGTGATAAAATATTTTAGAAAAAATTGAAAAAAATGCAGTGGAAAGCTAAATTCAAAGGTAGATTCATTAATTATTAGAATAAAATCTTAATGTAAGATGTAAACATTTTTCTAACAGCCATGACAGTAGAACTATCTCTTTTTTCTAGTAATCAGGTGCCACCTCTAGTTTCAACATCTCGTTAAAATCGACTTTTAAAATATTTAATTTTTAAAATACCAAGAGTAGTATTTATTGTGTTAACATACTAAATACTTGGCATTAACTTAAAAAAAAAAAAAAAAACATGTTCAAATTAATAGTATATAATTATTAAAAAAAAAAATGTATTTACGTTAATCAATTATCATTATTAAAACTCGGGTTTTAAGGAAATTGCATTATTTTATTAATAAGCTTTTAATGTAAATTTTAAATTGAGAAATTCAAAATATTAATTTAAAACAATGTTATGTTGAATAATTTTGAAGTACCTATTTTTCATTCATACTTAATGTCAACTGCTCTAAAAATTATTGAAAAAACATCTTTATCTATCTCTAACAATTATCAAATGTGGTCTTTCTCAAACTTAAATAACAATTAATTAGCGAGTTGGAGAAACATCATTATCCTATTAATTACCAGTAAACTGTTTTTTATTGTGAATACTGAAGTTTGATAATTTACTTTTGTATTATTATTATTTATTATTATACTTAAAATAAAGAAGTGTTAACAATTCCAAAAATAAAACCTTCGATCCATCACTAGCTAGTTTCACTTCTATAAAAAAAATAATTTAGAATTAAGTACAAAATAAGAAATTTAATAATTATAATATACATAATACTACATACACATTATACAATATATAGGTATAGCCAATTTAGGTGATGAATTATTGGTCTCTACATAGAATTATTAAATACTAACAATCTAGCACACTATAATATACATTAGTCTAAAAATGTACACTAAAAATCTTAATTATATCATACAACGCAATTTTCATTAAACTATACCTACTATTAAAACACGCACGTCTTCTACACGCGGTATAATTTCAATAATACATAAATACTAATTAACGCCACTTATATCATGCATAATTATTACTTAATACAATATAATTTAAGGTTGGCTACGATTGGCCCACCACAATAGTTATTAGTTATTACTTATTATCATCTCGTTAATTCCGTGTACTTACTTAAACAATTTATAAGAACACAATATTCGTAGTCCGTAGATAACAGTTTATGATATCTCTAAAAGGACTAGAAGGACGACTCGCTTTAGAATTTAGAAAGTGCTAATGCGGGGTCGACGGATTTTAACAGGTTAAAACGTTTTATGTACTATACTAGGTATCGTGGTTACGTGTTTACAAAACATCATAAAAGAAACCATAATTTTGCTATAAAAAAAGAACAATCGGCCGGAACGCATTTCAATTACATATATCAGCATATATAGGTATTTATAAACACTTGTAAGTTGACAGGTTTAAAAAAAGTACCTACTTTCTTCAAACAAATAATACAATTATCGACCATTGATCACAGTTACTATTGCAGTCATTATATTATATATTATCGCCGTGCCACCGGTACTAAATATTACCTTTGTAGCCATAAAAAATGTAACAACAGCACCTAATAGACAATATTAATGGAAAGCATAGTATGTTATTCACACGATGTTAAAAATGCAGCAAGCCTATCATAAAAATCAATTATTTAAAAATAAAAAAATACATAATACTAAATCATACCTATTTACTACATATGTTTTAAAAATTTCAATGCTTATTATATAACAAACATATAAGTAATAGGTATACAGAAAAATTCATCATAATATAATTTATGAACATAATATGTTATAGTACTTAATACATAAGTTAGATATTATACCTATATTATGTATGTTATATACTCACGAGTTCCAAAAATTTAATCATGGTAATTTTTGTGATTGCCATCTTGTTGATTTTGGGTTTTGATTTTGTTTTTTACTTTTATTTTTATTCTAGGCAACTGCAAAAATATAAGTTGACAAATAAGTTAAATTAGGTATTAATATAATAACACATCTTAGTGGTCTGTAGGTTTTAAAGTAATAAGGTCACGTCTGTGTAGGCGGCTTTAGCTATGATGTGCCTCAAATATGGGAGTGCTAGCTGTGACCTTCGTAGATTTGATCATTGTTGATAAAAAAATATTTAAAAATACGTAGAAGAATATCGTAAATTAATTTTAAATGCCCTGTCCCCAATATTCTTTATTCAACAAGAAAATTGTTTAGTGATGATTCGTAATAATTATCTTGTGAACTTGCTAGGTATCAAAAATAGAAAATTAATAATATTTTGGTTAGACATTTAGGTCGTCATCCATGTGAAGGACATCCAGGTGTGGTTGCTTCCATCCTGGGGCTATACTGTAATCAATTGAATTTACAATGTAGGTACCGATTTGCTATTTTTTTTCCAACTAAAAAACTATTTTCACAGGCATTATGTCATCGTTTTAGAGGTTATTTATTATATAGTCCACTACGAGAAATATTTCATGTATAACTAGTAAATAAATAGTATAGAAGACAAGAAAACTTGAATATTATGATTTAACAAGTTTTGTTGATAATATAAAAAAATCAAAAACACGTCAGTGTTATACTATTTGTTTTCTGTAAATAATTTCCTCAACGATGTATTATATGCATATTTAACTATCGTAAAGAATTCATGTAAAAAATACTGTGTTTATATTTATATTTATACATTACAGAAAAATATATACGAATTTAAGTATAATATTATAATAAGTAGTTATAATATGTCGGTCAACTGAAATTGCTGGTCTTAGCTCAAACGCATTTTTACATTGGGATATAATCTGTTATATTACACAATATCCTATTTTTTTAGTGAATAAATACCTAATAAATAATAATATCGACAGTAGAACATTTTATTTTAAAATAAAAATAAAAATAATAAAATATAAACAAATACATCGGTATTCGTATTAGTCATATGAGAAGGTTGTATGCAGTTTGTTTCTCCCTCTTCTCTTATATCTTTCTATTATGAACGAGAATAATGATAAATACACCGAAATCATTAAATCACTTAATGATGTTAAAACGCAACAAAATAAAATCATTTCTTGCATAAACAATCAAAATGAAAAACTCAGTAATTTAAATAAAACATTTGATGATTTAATGAATACAGTCTCTATCTGAAGAAAATAAGAAACTCAAAGAAAAAATCGGAACTCTTGAACACAAAATAGAGAAAATCGAAATGTCACCTACCTCAATTGGAACTGAACAAGACATAATATCAGAATTAATTGATAGGCAATTACGTGCAAATAATATTATTGTCTTCAATCTACCTGAAAGCACAAACCAGGACTACGACAAACTCAAAAACATGTTTAATAATATAATGATGGCAAATATTTTGAACTTCTCCTGCACTCGTCTTGGAAAGTTAATTCAAAACGATAACTCAAAACCACGTCCACTTAAAGTCATTTTACGCAACTCCTTGGAATCACTCATAGTTTTACGATCACAAGCCAAACTACGATCATCTTCCGATTGGACAAACATTCGATGTGCCTCGGACCGTACACTAAAGCAACGCGAACACATGACATCTCTAAGAAATGAACTCCAACGCCGCAGTCCGCAGAAATAATGGTGAAGACAACATAATAATTAAATATACTAAATGTATACCTAATATTATTAGCACTCCAAAAAACTAATAAAAAATTCCGATTGTTTTTTAAATATTTATTACCAGAATGTACGTAGTATTAACAACAAATTAACAAATTTAAAGTCTTTATCTCCATTTTCTTTATACGATATTATTATATTTACCGAAACATGGCTAAACAATAACATCCACTCATCAGAATTAGGTTTATATGATTATATAATATACAGATATGATAGAAATATAAAAACAAATTCCTTATCTAGAGGCGGTGGTGTATTAGCAATTAGCAGTTAGCAATTCGCAAGTCTCTTCCTTCCAAACCATTAATATTAGAGGACAAAAATCTTGAAATTTTATTTAGACTAATTAAATTACATAATCAGTCTATCATAACTAGTTCAGTGTATATTCCAAATCGCTCCGACCAAAATACATTTAACACATATTTTAGCCTTATTGTTGAATCATTATATAATAAAAATCCAAATGCGACATTTATACTAGTAGGTGATTATAATTTACCATCAGCTAAATTCTTTAATGCAGAATCATATTTTAACAATAAATTATCTTATTTTGATTTTTCCCAGTTTAACAACATAAAAAATATTAAAAATGTAACACTTGATCTCCTTATTTCAAACTCGTACCTTATCAGTGTTGAAAACATTTCTACTCCAATTGTTCCTATAGACTTAATGCATCCCCCCATAAATATAAATGTTGAAATTAATCACAATGAAATATTACCGTTCAATAATAAAATTATAAATTGGAAATCTGGTGATTATATTCCTATTACAATCTATTTAGGTGCTGTAGAATGGAATAAACATTTTCAAGACAATGATGCCAATGACAATTTAAATTTCTTCTATGCTCAAATTAATTACGAAATAGATTCATTTATCCCTAAATTAAATAGATATGACAAATATCCGATTTGGTTCAGTAAGGAATTAATTTATACAATAAAACAAAAATTATGATATATACAAAGCATCAAACAATTTAAATTCAAACACTAAGTTTTTCCACTCTCCGTACAAATTCTAAAAAATTACGATACCATGATTATAATATTTATATTAAGAGAACGCTATAACCGCATGTGTTGTCTCTGTCCTATACACGCGTAATATAGTTAAAAACTGTTTTGCGCGGGACAACTTTACTCCCTCAATGTTTATATCAAAATTACCAAAATTATAAATCCCATTGAAAATAACTTTACCTGTGTCGTAGCGTTTTAATTTTTTTGATAACATTAATACAATCAAAGTTATCGGTTAGAGAACTTTAGGGTTTTTTCATTTAATTATTAAAAATTATTGGTTACCACTATCAAAAAAATTAAAACGTTACGACATAGGTAAAGTTCTTCTCAATTCGATCTAAAATTTTGGTAATTTTGATATAAATATCGAGGGAGTAAAGTTGTCCCGCGCAAAACAGTTTTTAACTATGTTACGCGTGTATAAGACAGAGACAACAAATGCAGGTATGGCTCCTCTTAATAACGTACAAACTTCAGTAAAAAATAACCCAAAGTATTTTTGGAAATTTTTTAACACCAAAAACTTAACTTCCTTTTTACCTAGCTTAATGTCCTATCTAGAAAAAGAAGCTGATAACGGGAATGATATCGTTAACTTATTTAAATCCTATTCTTCTAATACGTCATATAACCAAAATTCATTAAATTTACTAAACATCGAATATTCTAATAATACTTAAGACCCAATTTATTCGATCAACATAGAAGAAATAGGTATATTTAACGAGTTATGGAATATTAATTTGAAAACATCACCAGGCACCGATAATATTATTGCAATCTTCTTAAATAAATGTGCTTTTGTTTTAACGCCAATCTTAAATTTAATGTTTAATAAATCTCTTAATACTAGCATATTTCCAAATAAATAAAGACCTCATTCATATCTCCTGTATATAAAAAAAAAAGTAGAACCTCTATCTTAAATTATCGTCCAATATCGAAAATCTCAATCATACCTAAGCTATTTTCTAAATTGATAAATAAAAAACTAACCCCTTTATGTAGAAATGTAATAATAAATTAACAGCACGGTTTTCGTACAGGTCGATCTACAATTACAAATTTATCAATTTTCAAACATCAATTCTAGATTCTTTTAAAAACGGATTCCAAATTGATGCGATCTATACAGATCTAGAAAAGGCTTTCGACAGAGTAAATCACAAACTATTAATATTAAAACTAAAAGCCTATATGGAATTTGTGATCCACTTCTTTCTTGGTTTGAATCCTTTTTAACGAATCACACTCAATTTGTTAAATATGAAAACTTAATCTCTGATAATATCAATGTTGTGTCTGGTGTCCCACAAGGAGATCACTTAAAACCACTACTATTTTTACTTTTTATTAATAATATTGTATATGAATTAAAACATTCTAACTTTCTATTATTAGAAGACGATCTCAAGTTATTTTATATAATTTGCTGTCAAAATGATATTATGCCACTTCAAAATGATTTGATTCATTTCAAAAATGGTGTGATATAAACAATATATCTCTAAATATTGAAAAATTTGCTACTATTTCTTTTTCCTTAAAAAAAAATCCATCATTTCTGATTATAAATTTAAAAATATTAAAATTTCGCGAGTAAATGAAATTAATGATCTTGGTGTTACATTTGACTCAAAACTTAATTTTAAACTGCATACTAATAATATTATTAAAAAATCATCAGCCAAGGTAGGATTTATCAAACGCACTTGTAAAGACTTCCACGATAGTCATACTCTTAAATTACTATACTTCTCATTAGTAGGTACGCTCCAAACTGGAATATGCAAATTTGATTTGATACACTAACTCTATAACCCAAAATAAAGATCTTTCGCAAATTCAGAATAATTTTTTAAGATTTTTAAGTTTTCAATGTCACATTTATAGAGTTCCTCAGTCTGATTATAATATTATAAATAAGCTTTTCTCTATATCACCACTTAAAAAAAGATTAAAACAACTAAATTTAAAATGTCTTATTATATAATATTATAGATTTCCCGGAACTAGTTGAACATTTATGCTTTAAAATAAACCCCCTAAACTCTAGACATAAACAACTTTTCTATCCACTAAACATTTCGTCCAATTAATATACATGTCATTCTCTCCTTCTAATACTCTAATGGCTATAGGAAATTCCACGAATAATGTAGATTTATTTCACTGCTCAATTAGTGATCTATCTTTATGTATTCATTAATTTTCATTTTGTATGTGTTTTTTTTCCTATTTGCGTTATATACGATATATTATTATGTACAATGTACACACATTTTGATTTATATATATGTATTTTTTCTCTCCTCCCCTAAATATTCATGTAACTACTTTATATATTTAAAATTGAATTTGAATTTATTTCGTAATAAACAATATTATAATTATTAACGCCCATATTATTATCTACTAAAATTATCATTAATAATTATAAAAATAATTTTATAATTTTAAAATGATACTAGAATAATATAAGATTAATAGTTGTTATTTAAAAAGTGCGTACAAATATTTTAATTCTCATTAATATTTAATTTAAATAGTAAGTATACCTACGTTAATTTTAATAATTCAGCTTAATAATGCTGTCTTAATTAAATGAATGAACATTATTAAAATAATATCTTTTTAAAACACTTGAGTCGATAAAATAAAATATTCGATGTTAAAGTTATTTTAGTACATGAATTTTGAATATTGAAGTGAACTATAATCGTTATGAATGATTAATGTGTTAAAAAATAGAAATGTATAAGTATAATTTAAATTTAACTTCACACATGTGTACCTACACGCATACTTAAAATACGTATAGTATATACGTTTATTATTAGACGAATAGAAATATAAGCCATATTATAAATAAAAAATGTCTACGAAGTATTAAAGTTAATAATCAATCACTTGAAAGTTGAAATAAAAAAATTTAAGATTGAAAATCAATAAATATTTTTTTCTCGTTTCTAAGGTTATATGAATAATATTAAAATATCCTTTGGCCTGTCGCACTAACCATGAAACAAATTATTAATGTTGTTAGCTAATATTTTATGTGATTTTTAAAATATATTTTTTTTTATGTAAACAAAAAACCGGTTTATAAAGGGTCATGGATTTCGCATAGTTCAGATCAAAAATATCCCATTAAAATCCAAATTTGGATTCGTTTGACTAAATTAAAATATATATTATTTTCCTCGTCCAATTTTTTTTATGTGCACAAACTTTATAAAGTTATTTACTTGCTATTTACAAATTTCATAAAATGGCTTTCGGGGAAATGATAGTCGTATATGTAACAACATAACTTTAAACAGCTGTAAAAATATTTTATACCTCTTTTATACTTAAAATAAATTGATTCCTACATTCATATTTTGTATAAAATTGAATATTAATGAATTAATAGCATAAATTAACTAATTTCATTTTCAACGAAGAATGCTTAATATTAAACAACTAAAATACTGTTCAAAAAAAATTAAATAGTTAAAAACGGTTTTAGGATCAAAAAGTAAAATAGAATTCAGAAATTACGAAGGTGCAGTTAATCATACACGGGTGCATCGTACATTCATATGTGTACCTATACCTATAAATATAATAGATGTATAAATTATCAAATCATATAATATAATCCTAATTAAAAATTATAACAAACATTTAAAGTGAAATAATGTGAATCTTTTCAATTTTACATTGACAAATGTATAAGAATTAAGAAACAAAAATATAAATTATGTATACTACAATAAAATATTTTATCAAACACAAAATCAAAAATAATATTATTTTATTATATGATAAGTAGTTTAATGTAATACATAGGTATCATTTAATAATGGCAAGTAGGTACGCTTAATTAATTTTACATACATGTATACTAGCAGGTACCTATTATTTTACAACTAAGAACGTAACACGATTATAGGTTCTAACGTCTACCACTACATTTTAATGATCGTATTAGTAAAAAAAAATATTCATTCAAATAATTAATCGTATTTAATTATAATACATATAGGCTATAATATAATATCCCATCTAAAGTAAGTTTTACACTGGTCCTCTAAAATTAATTTTTTAAAAAACGAATAAGATACTGTAATATATTATATACCTATATCATTAATAATAAGTAATTATATGAGAATATTTAACTGATCAGTGACTTAATCCAAATTCCATGAAAATGAAAAACAATATAACTTAAGATATAAGCCATTAAAATAAACAGAATTTCTATTTTTTATATATATGTATAATGTACCTATATATAGGTACCTTTATTATTTATATCTATAATTTATTTTGTTTGTGCAAGCATAAAATTTCGTTTAAATAATAGTTTACAAAATAAAAAATAATTTAATCACCCGAACACTAATAGTAATAAATAAAAATTAGAACAAAATGATAAACTTATAGACTTACTATTTAAAATGTACCTAATAAAATTATTAATTACATTTTTAAGTGCTTCAAACCCCGAAATGAAGTCATAAAAAAGTTGCAAGTTCTCAATAATACAAGGTATTTATGTATTATAATGTAAAAATAACCGTAATAAAAATATTCTTTTTAGAAACACGATGGTTAAAAAAAGCTTTGGCACAATATTTAAATACAAGTTTATATCTAGGTTTTTAAAAATATATTATCTCAAATTATTATCAGCTAATAATGGACCTATAACTTTTAAAAACAATCAAATATATACACTGATTATATTATATAATAATATGATATCTATCTATAAAAAGTTAAATTTATACGTGATCAAACACAAAACTAGTTTATAGGATGTCTAGTGTTATCAAAATAAAATGCCAACAATGATATTATATTTCAAATAATATTCCCAACAAACCGATTCCAAGTATGCATATTATTTAAACCGATTTACAATAGTCAATAATAATTATTTCCATCAAAAAAATAGACATTAATAGATTACCTACTATATGTAATATTATTTAACAAATTGGAAAAAAAGCAAATTGGAGGATCTTATGTCTATTCACAGATTATAATTTATGAAAACGAACATATCATGTCATAAGATAATATGTATAACAATTATTATTAAGTAATTATATTTTGATTTTTGGTAAAAAAAAAAAAAATGGCTTACCGATAGTGCGTTGACGGAGAGAAGGTTTGTGGCAAAGTGTCGGACTAACGACGATCAGCAGAGCTTATATGTTACTGTGGTTGCGTTATTGTTGACTGTATTCTGTTGTTGTTGTTGTTGTCGATGAGTGTGCCGATGTGCGTGCGCGGCGCTGCGGGTCACCGTTTGTGCGGACTGCTATTAATCTACGAAACGATCACGTATAAAGACGACGTCCTTGGTGGGAGAAATCCTAAACCGTGAATATTGTATTTAATAAATATCACTTTTAATATCACAAATATCCAAACAGCCAAAATTTATTTATACGTAATAAGCACTACGATAATTTATTAGGCTTTCCAATATATTATATGCCTAAGTTTTATGGATTGCCATTTACGGAATTACTAGGACGCATACCTATTTCATGATTTAGGTCTCTTTAACCCGAAAAAAGATACAGGACTTTTGAATGGTCGGATTGAAAGATATTGTTAGAATAATACTAATTTACAAAAAATAAAATAGGTAGGTATATGTATACGACGACACAGTTATACTTAATATCAATGACATGCAGAAATGTCACAACTGGAACCTAGCTCAATCGGCTGGTAATCGGCTGTTGGTATTTTTTTGAAAGAAATTTTGATAAATATTAATTTAAATAAAACTTTTGTTGTTGATTATCATATTTTATGAGTGTTAACTATAAGTTTAGTATTTATGAAGTCCTATGAATTTTAATAAAATGTATATTTTTTAACGAGGTGGATGGGTAGAAAATTAATTTTGGCTCATATTAAGAGAAAGTTCTGCTAAATACACTAGTTTATACAAATATTTTGTATTATTAAGATCTATTTTTTTATTTTCTTCTTATAATCATAAATATTAAATACTAAATATAAAAATGTTTCATGATAATATAAATAGTAATATACTGCTAGTTGCTACGTTTATCGGGTCTTGCAGCTTTTATCGTTTTCTAATTGGCTGTGATAATCATAGTGCCATCCATTAACATTGATCTCTACCAAGAATTTCCAGTTGAGTCGATCCGCGAACGTTCTATAGTTTAACTTTTGGACATTACATGGCACAACAACATCTGTGAAATCGACTTTATACGTGACATTCGTATTTCGTTTATTTACCGTAGACTACAATTATCTATAGACTAAAGAGTATAAATAATCATGTCAGAATCCATAGACATAAATACATAATGTACCTATTATCTATTATGTATAATGCTGAGTGTAGACCGTATTAGTTCAATATTGATTTTGTTAATAACAAAATTACGCTCTGCAAAATCAATAGGTACCTATCGTTCTATAAGTCATTTTATATTTTAATAACATATAATTTGATTTTCTACAAAAATTTGTTAGTTACGTTGATCAATTGACTTTCAGTAACGCCTATAAAAAATATCACAGACTCATTCTTGTATAATTGTAAATGATTGGATGGTGGATATATTATGAGTAATGACTAATGATAAATAATATATTTATGGCATAGTAAATATTTAAATAGATTAAACTTTAAAACTTGTACCTACAATATAACATTAATACATGAATGTGAATGTTATAAATAGTTATAATGATATCTAGGTTAAACGATCGAAACTACAATAATACGTACCTACATTCAAGTCGTATATAATATATATAATATTATATTATGCGTAATATTTCATGCTAATTTATAATTTAAAATTTTGAACTGTAATATTATTGTCAATCTGTTTCAATTTTATGTCCCCATTATACCCGTATATTTCTAATATCGTGAGTTGATCGTTAAATCTTGACAGAACGTTATCAAACGTGATCAATGGATTTTTCACTATTATAGTAGTTATTGAGAAATAACTAAATAAGAGTACCTAAATAAACACCTTTTATTTTATTATTTTTAGTGTCAAAAAATCATTTAGCTTGGCAAGCCAGTTCGTAAAGTTCGACGGCCTAACCGTTTAGGCTTAAGAGTGGGTTGAGAGTCTGTGACTCGTCGGACTTCACCCTTACATTAGTATTAACATTATACTACATAAGTATAAATACACAAATAGGTACGGAATCGATTTCCTGGTCACATAAGGATAATCCCCTATACCATCGGTTATCAGTTATTGTTTATCATAATACAATAATTATTGTTCAAATTGGTTCACAATTTCCCATAATATGTAATAATATATTGTACAATTAATCAATAATCTTATGATTTTTTTATTTAGTTTTTCGATAACTGGGAAACTTTTCTTGTTATAAAAATGTTATACCTTGTATACATTGTATAATGTTTAATAGACTGACTGTCAACACTTTTAACCGTATCAGATATTCATATAAAAGCCATAAACTTAAACCTGTGTAAAATTGGAAGGACATTATTGTTGGTTGATTAAATAATTATTATTTTAAGAAAAAATTAATTTATCATAAAAAATATATTATTATGAAAACTCGTTAGAACCAATTCATTTATTACCTGTAGTCTGTAGACAACTCAGAAACCAACTCGTAATAATCCAATTTACTATAGTATCTAACACAAAACACATTACCCAATGTCCTAATTTGGTAATTATACAAGTATATTATCACTTTTCCGACATATTGTTTACTTGGCTTATGTAGTTTAGTATAAGTACTAAAAACGACAATGATTAAAATTTGGCAATCAGATGACTGACTTAGTTTACAAGTTCAAAGTTATAGCCATTTGAAGTTTCATTTTTATAGTAGGTACTGCTAAATAGTTACAACTTATAAGTTATACGTTATACCATTCGTATAGAGTATATAGACGGTTACAGTCAATAATTTCACAAGACACAAATTGACTTATTTTGCAACTCCTTTTTGATTTTTCGATATTATATAAACCTGTAGTTCAATAAAGAATCGATAGATATAGTTAGGGTTCCGTGTAGTTATAAATAAGACTAATTTTTTTCTTAAATTAATATTAAAAATAGTCACTTAAAAGAACTGTGTATTCAACGTTCTACCACAGAATAATTATTATTCTGTTATTAGTGTTATTACAGTTCTTTTTTAATTATTTAAATTTATATTTATTTAATAATATTATGTTGTAAATATATTTTTATTCCTATAACCACCCCCATACAGTCATTCTGGATACGCCACTGCTACATATATAACAGTTATTATCACCAGACCATTAACTTATTAATAATAAAACTATACCTATCATAATATAATCAAATAAGACATGTCATATCCATATAGAGTATGGTCATATTTCTTACAACTTATAATGGTATTATAATAATATGTACAATATGTCAAAATAGGTAAGTAAGTATTAAATTTATAATAATATATTACTACTGAATATACCTACCTAACCATGACGTACTAAACATAGCTATAACTTATAACACTTATATTTTTTTTTTTTGTTTTTGAATCGACGACGCTATGGGAATTGTTTGCGCATTACTCTTCAACGGTGAACACTTATAACTTATAACTTAAAGTTATAACCAGTTTATTGTTGTTTTTTTTTTTTTTTATTTTAATCACGGGTTTAAGTTGTATAGGTAATATCCTAGAACAATAATAATATTTAAATACAAATAGTATTTGTTGACGAATGACGAGGCCAGAGAGGTTTTTATCGAACAAAAACTTAAAATTTCTTTACAGATACCTAATGTATCATGTCTTATACATACCTATATATTATTTAACCTGGCTGTACCTATTTTATTATAAAGAAATAAAGATGATAATAATGATCAGGTACTTTTTGAAAATTGAGACACTTGGAATGTTTCTGGTATCCCAGTATTCCACCGGTTCAAACACAAAACATACGGAACCTTCTCTAATTGGCGGCCATAGGGGTAAGTACTCAATTTTGCTAGAAACGGTCAAATTTGTGAACGGCGATTTCATTGTATACACAATTAGTCATGTATTGTAATTTGTAGGAAGTTATCCTCTATTCCCTGACGACTTTAATTTTTAGGTACCATATGTGGTCGTCTGCAACAAATCAAAGTTTTTATGTCAGTCACGCATCTTAAACCGACTACGATGACTGTTGTATAGGAACTCACCCATCCCACTTTTCGTCATGCCGACACAGCGGTGATGTCATCGTTTTATTATAAGCACGAAGAACACGAATATATCGTGATGAATACGTTTATGTATATTATTATAATAAATTAATACACAAGTTGTAGTTAAGAGACATTATGACGTCGCAGCAAGCAGCCTATCACATTCCAACAAGATTTGTGTTTTAATTATAATAGCAATAGCAGGCATTCAGATTTTTTGGTTTGAAATATGCCATATAGGTACTACCTATTATACTCATTTATACGAATTTGATATAATATCCAATTTGATCAGAAACACATAACAGCACTTATAAAGTATTTTGGGAGATACACCGCTTGTACAACTTCACTCCATTTGTCTAAAACTAAACTTAATACATATTATGTACATATTATAACTAATTTCCCAATAACCATTCATTAGAAATTCGATTTGTATATGTATATTATTCTCATCATAATATTCAGCTTGAGAATATTATAAATTAAAAATCTATAATATCAATCTGAAAAATATAAGAATTAAACAATAAATATTAATAAAAAATAATTTCCAAAAATTACATTAAAAATTTTATTGTACATATTGAGATACAGTTAAAACAATTACTCTATATGGAACATAGGTGCTGTAATATAATATATACGGTCGCGTACCCATTATATACCATACTATTTGCGTGCCACTGCTGCTGCAACCGTGCTAGCAACAACTGTGTTTTGAATAAACAAATAATAATGATATTAAATATAATATAACATAACTGCACAAGTACAACATACACGTAGTGCGGTCTAAGCACACACGTGTTCGAGGTAAAATATGCCAAAATTAATCATTTCGTGAAAATCGTATTTACTACGATATATTATCATTATTATCTAACTATATAATATAAGGAGGCCTACCTCCTATTCGTTAACATTTTTTTTTCCATATACCTACAACGATTTCACCGCTTGTATATAAATGAGCATATTTTGTATAATAGGTACCATGTAAAATAATAATATTTATAAATGTATAATACTATAATTGACTATCGAAATCTCATTGGACATCGCTATGTATTAAACCTAAAATTATACTAATTATTACAAAATTTGTAATTTAATGTTGAATACAATACTGATTATTTTTGGTTTAAAACAAATATTGACAAAAATAAATGGTTAATTATTGGTTATCACTACCTACCACATATGTAATATTATTAATTAAGTGATATTATAAATAGGTAGATAATCTGAAACTTAAAGTTCATCTACAAACGTTATATTAGATTCAACATTAAAGTGTATATTTTTACTTTTTATAATAATAAAATGTGTTCTTACAATTAAGTGTTCAAAATGTATAACTTAAACCTGCACATTGAAAGGGTTAGGATTTTAACTTAAGAAATGTTAATTATATTATTATAAGACATTAAAACTGTAAAATGTAAGATAGTAAGTACATAATAGGTACCTATAGATGTATAGTATACCATAACCAGTGGCGTAACTGAGGGCCCACAGAAGGGTTGCGGGGGGGAATGGTAATTTGGGGCCTTTGGTTATAGGGTTATATTTGATATAACAATATTTTAGGGGCGCTTTTTTTATTTTTGCGGGAGGCCCAAATTTTTTTGTTACGCCACTGAACATAACATATTAATAAGTACTTACCTAAATCGTAATAATAGAAATATATAAAATAATAACTACCCATTAAAGATTAGGTACTGTAATTTAAACTTAAACCTAACCAATTCAATGGCTACATATAAATAATAAAAAACGATGTACCTAATAATTATAATATGAATAGAAAAGTGTACATGACATATACTATTATATTATGTTATTAAAGTATAAAATATTAAAACTCAAGAAACTATATTTTTTTAGTTGTACAGTTTTTATAGCTTTAAATTTACAACATTGAATATTATTGTTATAATTTATAAGTACACACAAATACACTATACATTATCAGATCTAGATATAATCAGAGCTTTAACAAATAGTAAAGTTCTAAATGTTCAAATTGTTATTTCGAGGACTATTAATACCTATAATATATAATAAAATAGTTCTATAGTTATTAAATTTTAATTAATTATTATTTATTGAATAAATTATATTATATTTAATGTGTACCTATATTTATTACAAATTCCGATCGCCCAACGTAATCGGAATAATATGTTATCAATCAATTAAATTCCATGCGGCAATAATAACAAATCAACACATTTAAAACACACATAAAGTAGGCATCTCAATTCGTCAACCAAACAACTAAATTTGAGAATAATAATATTTTATAAAAATGAATAAGTAAATTAATAATATTATAATGTACTTACCTATAGTAATTAGTAGGTACAGCTACATTTTCAGTATAATTTAGCCATTTAGGTATTCAGTATGCATTAATCATCATTCATCAATAATGCATTTTAATGTATTAAAAACGGAATAATATATTAAATACTTATGGGCTATACTTAAGCATTAGTAGTAATAATAAAACAGAATATTACAATTTTTGAAAAATATTAAGTAGGTATACCGACAATTTACAATCAAAATAAAAATGATAATTATTTTGTAAAAACAAAATCAAAATGGAGACCTTTTATGTAATATGTTTGAAGTTTAAACAATTTTTAATTAATCACTAAAGTTTGAATAAAAGTATTACAAGTATAAGGACATACCTATATGTATAATTATAGATAAATAACAATTTTTTTTTCACTAATACACATAAGCAGGTTAGGGCAAATTTTGTATTTGTATATCGTCGCCGTTAAAATAAAATGCACAGTATGAGTAATATGACTAATATGAGTTTTGTTTACAAAATAACTATCTCGATGAGCAAGTTATTGTTATATACATATACTACGTCTACGTTAGGAACCAGCAAGAAACTCATAAGATTTTTAAATACCTAACTATCATACTTACCTATCTATTTTACGAAACCGCAAAACAAGATAAGCTTAAAAATATCTTGTTTTCACACAACTTATTATATAGGAATGATTTCATTTTTATATTAAATATTAGTGTAGGTATTACTACCTATTTACTAATAAGTAGGTAACAACCAAGTTGTAGATATTACGTATGTATAAATGTATAATGTACTGGCTTAGTTAATAATCTTAAATAAAAAATTTAAATGTATGATGACTGTTAAATAAATGCCGTACTTGCTAAAATATAAATTTTAAGTTTCGTATATATTTATCTATATGTTTAGATATATTTTTTATACCTATACAAATATTAAATAATAATAATGATTTATTATTTATAATAATAGATCACTCGGTTGGACTCTCGTAATTTTTTATAACATTCAAATGACTCACTCTATGACTCAGAGTAAGAACGTATATTAAAAGTTTCGATATAATTTTCTTACAAATAAAATGTATGTAATAATTAACATTTATTATTTAATACCGAATAATAGTATTATACTATTATGTTAGATCAAATACAAATCATAAAAAAAAAAACGATTTGTATATTATAATATGCTATTATAGTAAGATAATATGAGTTATATTAATTTTAAGTTTTAACAACTAACCAACAAACTCTTCTGTAAACAAATATAAATAATAAATTGATATTAGGATGAACAACATGACTATGTATTATAATTTATAATATTATATAGGTAATTCTGAATTCATAATTTCCCATATTTTAATAATTAATATTATATAATAAATAATAATCAATTAGCCGTATTGCCATTTTCCAACAATACTTATAAAATATAAGATAATATTCTAAAATGTTTGTTTAAAATAAATTATATAGGTATCATGTTTATAAATTTAATACACTGAAAATTTAATTCACTAAAAAACTTTGAAATATCTATACACTTTAAAACTCATAGGTTAAGGAATAGGTACTCTTAAGTACTTAAAAATATAATAAATTATTTGATGTGAATATTAAGTGTATAAAAGCTATGCAATTGCAGCTTTATATATTATATAAACAAAATTCATAAAATAAATAACTTCTTAAAATGATTGATGAAAAATAACCTTTTTGTAATAAAATTATATTATAATATTTATATTGATATGAAACTAAAAAATATTTATTAAAAAATCCAATAATTATTTATATTGATAGTCATTGACAACTAGGAATACACAAAATAAAATTTCATACCAAAATATACATTTTACAATGGTATAATGTCACAAATCAAATTCCTATTTTCATTTATTTTGAATTGAAAATGAAATTCTTCAATATAAAAGTAATATAATGAATTGATTGAATTGTTTTGGTTGTAAATGTACACTAAAACATGTATACTACATGAATAAAGTTGTACTGTACCTAATACAGATTATCCAGTGTTGTTATGTTGGTAATTAATAATTAGTAATTACCTATAATTAATTTAATATTTTTTCTTTATTTAAACATGTACAATAACTATCATATTAAAAAAAAATATTGTACTTAAAATCCTTGAATGAAATACTGAACTTTTTTTTAAAATGTTATCAAAAAGTTAAGTATACATGTAAATTACTATTTACTCGTAAGTACTCACTTCTTACTCTTGTCACACCTATCATTTACAAGTGGAAACTCTCACTAATTATAACTTGTTGGCAAACAAATATTTTACCACATTATAAATTTAATATATTTGCAAACAAAGGATATGAATTTCATAGTAAATGCTAAATACGCTACATGCCCACGATCTATTATTATCATTATCTATCGACTATTTATTCCTGTTTACTAACTAATACAATATTTATAATTTTATAAACATAATATTACTCATTTAGTAAAATAGTTTATTAATCTATTTGCAGGCACTAGAAAATTTAATGTAGCTAATAGTTTGTTTAAAGGTCTTCAATTACATTAGACCAAATTCTACACTCCACAAAACAAATAAAATTGTAATGTGTATTCTTTTAAATTGTGTTAAATATCTTAAATAAAAATGCATTAGATCAATGTGTTAAGAGTAAAAATAATATAAAAAATTACACAACATTTATTATACAGACCATATTTTTTCTTTAATTTTTTTTTTCTTAACATAATTAATAATTCTAAACTACATTTAATTCTATCATTTTCTAATTTCATTCACAGTTGGCAAACAAAATTGTACACAGAATAAATAAATTGAGAAGAGAAAAATTATACCTGAGGCATATATATTTTTTTTAATTTGTGTCTTTTAAGTCAAAATGTATAGCTGATACCATTCATTAATAGTTAACAACAACTATACGATCATTAGAAATAATATATATATATATTATTTTATTAATAATATTTTCTGGTATATTTAATTGGGGGGCCCTTCATTATTATCATACCGAATTTGGCCATTGTTCAATGTGGTAATGCCCAAGCCATATAAATGACCACAATATTTCTTGCTGTCAATCATTCCTTCAAAATACATATCCCTGATTTTAAAAAATGCCATGCCTGTTAGTAGAGAATCGCTTCCCGCCTGGTGTTGTGGTCCAATCCGCTTTAATTCCAATTGATCTGCAACTTCTTGCAGGCCACCCTTTAAATTCTTACAGCTTTTCATCAAATACTTTATGTCATATACACAAGGAAAGTATAGAGAGAACATATCAAAAAAATCTGACTCCTCTTGTGGCAATTTTTCATCAGTCAACACCTTGACTAAGTAGCCAAAGTCAAAACTGCTGTGGAATGTCATCCATTTTATATTATCCATTAGTACCAAACCAGATGTGATTATGCATTCAGCAAAAACAATAGGTTCAATTCCATTCTCTTCATGCTTCTTAAATTGTATTCTGAAAAATAAAGACAATTTTATAAGATTGTATTATGCTCATTATAAAATTTATAGAAATCAACTATTACCTGGAATTTGTCAACAATTCTATACTGTCTTGGGCATACATATCTTCTGACAAATTGAATTTAAAATTAAATTGCCAAGTAGTGTATGGACCAGTGGGAGTTTTACCATCTTCATCAAAAAATGAAAGCCCCAATTGTATGATCCTTAACAGATCAACATTACATCGCAACAACTGATACAGATAATCTGCAGTTGTTTTAAAATCACCAATAGGTCGAGCTACAACACCTGGAAATTCTGTATCCATAGCCACATAACAATATTTTGGCAAAAGTTTTCGTATTGACGTAAACTCTTCTTCTAAATTATGAGCCCAAACATCTTTAATACCACAGTCAGGTCCAACTCCAGTTTGTGCTTCCGGCTCCCTCTCTTTTACCTCTTTGGCTGGTGGTGTTTGACTATTACCAGGCATAGTTTTAGTATCTTCACTTAATCTCTGCAATACGTACGAGAGCCACTTAGGATTTTTTTCGTTGGTGTCCGTCAAAACGTTATCATTGCTTTCTAATTTAGCAGACGGCTCAACAAATAAAGTTCTTCGTACTGTGTTTCGTGCGTCTGCACTCAACTCTGTTTGTTGTTCACCTCTGCTCTTTCCCCAAGTTGTGTTTAACTGACGTAAATTTTCTGATGTACCGTCAACAGCTACACTTTTCATTGGGAATGCTTGGAGATTGTTCAGTGAATAAGCTCAAAGTTTAATGATCGCAGGCAATTTCAGTACCTTGAACTGAAAGATAAAAATAAAAGATATTCACTATTAACATTATATTATTAATATTATAAAATATTTAATTTCATAAAACTTTATAGCTTGACATTATGGTTTTATAATACATCATTTTAAAAGTCAATATAGTCTATTATGAAATTAATGCTAATAATTTTGATGCTCAATTGTTAAATCTATCAATGGTTCAGTGAGGACCTAATGTTTTTGAAGTAATAAATAATAAATAACTAATACTTTTTTTTTATTCATCATTAGTTTTAAAATTACATTTATTATTTTTAACTTTTATTGTTATTTAATTTGATTGATCCTATTGAAAGTTTTTAGTAAAATGTTATTTATGTATAACTCAGAAAATATTGTTAGTTTTTAGATCTTAAAATTGTATATACTATATATACAATAATTGTATTCAAGTTTTAAAATCAAAATTTTATAATTTATAGCAAATTTTTTAATAATTTATTTTTATTTTCAGTGATGAGAAATCTATTTTTAAAATAAAATATTTTGTATACATTTTTTCTAAAATTAAAATTTTGAATATTAGGTTAACTGATTTCTGAGTTTTTTTTATTTATATTTAGATTAAATATACAGTTTGAAAAATGTTAATTCATAAATAATTAACAAAAATATTAATATTCTCAATTAACTAACATTTTAAATTTATAATTATATAAATGGGCTGAATAGTCAAGCATAAATTTGTAAATAACCTTTGTCACTTCAAATAAAAATTATACATTTTTATAAATAACTAAATTTTAGCACAATATTTCTAAATAGGGATTTCGAGATGGTCTAAAAGATAGGTTATAATTAACTTTTTTTAAAAAATTCAATACAAAATGATCTAACTATTATACAATTGCTTAAATTGTTAAACAGTAAAATGGAAAAATATTTATTTTAAACATAAATATAAATAATTACATTTCAAGGAAAAGCAATATAAAGATGTGATGTTTTTGTCTTACAAATGCGCGTACTGAAAATTTTACTTTTAGATTATTCCATTTTACTTATTTAGTTTTAATGTTAAATTGGATTAACTAATTACAATTTTAAAGTTTAGAATATTATCAAAAATCTTGTGTTAATTTTTTTTTTATTTTAACTTTGAAGTAAGTTATTGGGATTTTAAAATATAAATTTTGTTATATGATGATAAAACTGAAACAACACATTTTAATTATCAAACCAATTAGTTTACCTGAAGAAAACATAGTTTTGAAAGAATTTTGAAGTTGTTAAGACTAGGTATATGTGGAAAATATTATTCATCAGCCATTATCAACGATTGAATTATATCTAAACAAATTTAAAAATTTAAAACGTTAGTACATATATTTAAGATAAAAATATAATCAATCAGACAGTAATACAATTTGTTATAATGGTAAACCTACTAGGAATAGAAATAAAATGACTAATCAAAAAATGTTAACATATCTTATTCGTCATAAATTCATGGCCTAAATAAAAATAAAAAACAATCACTTAATAATTGAACCTAAAACAAAATTTGGTTTTAACTAATTTTGTGCATCACTTCTATTAATTAGACTAAATTACATTCTAATGCAATTTATTCTATAATTGACTTTCATACAGAAGTTTTTTTTTTAAATAAGAGAGAAATTATTTAATTTGCAGAGCCAATAATTGTACTAAAAAACATGCAAATAAATGCTAAAAAGTTGAATTTATAAATTTTTGACAAACAATGTCAAAAATATTATATTAAACAATAGTCAATCACCAATTAACAACTGGCACTTGTTGCTGTGCTTTGTAAAATAAAAATGTTACTGGAATAAAATTATACAATAAATGTAATGAGAATAATGAGATAAATACAATTTACTCTTGAAATAATTAAATGTAAAATTAAAGTTGCATTAATAATATATATATATAAGAATGCATAGCAACTAAATTATCGTCCAAAAGAAAACACAAATCGTGGAAATAGGAATGATGCAATTTAAATATCAGCTTAAGTAGAACCAAAACAAATATAAAGTGATACCTATAATTTAAATAAAAATGAACGAGTTAAAGAAAATAAAAAAAAATTAATTGATCAAGAAAATATAACATATACACGGAGAAAATAAAAATGATATCAGTCAATAAAACAATTGCATTGGTCGTTATTAAATAAATGAACGATTGTTAACTGTGTATAATAATAATATTAGTATAAAAACATAGCTGTTGCACTGCAATGCAACATGCTACCAAAAAGTTATTTGGTTTTTATACGTACAATAATGCACCCATCAATAGTATAAAACGTCAAAACGTTTTGACCATTCAAGCTTAAGGCATTAGGGCACTTAATCATAAACAATTTGCACTAAAGGTTTCTAATTGATTTAGAGTCACAAAATATTCTATCTCGAAGGCATATGTTTAAGTTTTTTCGGTAGCGTCGTCGACGAAATAATAGTGCAAGTCCCTTTGAAAATATGTACTTACGTTAACGTAGTCACCTTCGATCGGTCTTCACATAGATATTTGGATTCAAAAAAGTTTAAAAAAAAAAACGAACAGACAATCTTACGGTATAGTCTAAACAGTTAAAAATTAATATTACGATACACTATATTTTGTTCGGATCACGGCTGCGGTCTTGTAAATAGTATGAGTAAATAGTAAATACCAAAACAATGGACCTGATAACGACTATGATAATGACGAGCATGGATACGAAAATCTGTCCATGACTCCATGAAATAAACTTACCACTATTCCGTATTTCCTTCTCACATAGTCACACGACACACGTCACACAATCACATTTACCATTTCGACTTTCGAGGGTCTCTCAAATACAGAAAAACATCAAAATTCGGTAGTCCAGATTCCAAAGTACCCGAGATCGTATATTTTTTACCGTCTCAAATTGATTTAGTATAGTGTATTTAATTTATGTACGAAACTAAGAAAGGACAAAATATGTATACTACCTATAATATTATTTTTACATTAATTTATTGGCCCTTACTTTATGTCCACATCTTACAACATGTAATATAACTTACATAAGTAATTAAATTATTATTGTTAGATAAAATATATAGCTATGAATAAAATAAAATAATATTACCTGTTATGTAAATCGTAAATGCCTAGATTAAAAAGTAGTTTTCCTAATTTTAAGATCACAACACTTGTTTGAAACAAAATGTTGATAGTTTGATACATAATGAACGGAAAATTTAAAAATAATTTTCATCATGAATGAAACACTCAAACACGGTCATATTTTATTTGACAATGTTTAACTATAAATTGAGTTTTTGGCTTTGCGAAAAACAGTTCGGTCGTAATCATAAAACGTGCAGACGTTCAGTACACACAGAACAGGGCAATCAGGGCATCATTGGACATTGATCAATGTATTTAAAAATCTAGTAGCGCAGCTGTAACATATTTTACTGGGTTTTTATACAAATTGGATATTGATTGTGTAATTTATAGGTATAAATAATTGTAGTCTTGCGAGGGGAGGGGTTATAACTTAAAAGAATAGCTCCTGCTCCAGTATAACCAATACTAATCCTGAACCAAGAAAAAGAGTTGCCACGTGGATCTTATTATAGCAAAATATTCTGGGTAGGTACTGAGTAGTGAGTACCTAGGTGTAGGTTAGGTTATTCGGCACTTATACTTTTTTGAGTCAATTAGACCTCAGATCTGGTAGGTCTACATTTTTCATTATGAATCTTGTTTTGATATGTTAAGTTACGATTATGAAAATTATAAGCTACATTCAATAATTGTCTTAATAACTCCATATTTTATAGGTAGGTAGTTGACTAGTTGAGTACATATTATGCATGCATTTTAAGTGAAAATAGATTATATTTAATTAGGTATTGTACATTTTTACAATTATTCTATTTTCGATATAAATTGTCTTTTTATATACCTACCCATTTAAGAAGTGTGTAACATAAAAACGCAGACCGCTATTAAAAAAAACAAAATAAAGTTTTAAACGCATTAAAATTTTTTATCAGCGATATGTTTATATCCGTATTCGGATAGTTATTAAACATTTGCCAACTACAATACATATTGATAATATTGTAGTAGTAAAATGTAAGTTAACATTTAGTTGGATTTTTGAAAAATAGCTAGCATAATCCATGCATTACAAATAAACGTTCGAAATCATCTATTCATCCATTTCATCCGCAGGTGTACGTACAATTCTATTTAGTAAAGGAGCTACAAGTTTCTGGTCATCAGGCTAAAAGTAAAAATGCATATTGATTTTTGGGGAATAGTAATTACTGATTATTAATTAGTAGGCAACGATTCTTTCTAACATCAGCAAAGATATTATATGATTTCTGACTAGACCTCTAAAAAGTATTAAATACTCAATGGCATAGATACGATTTTTTTCTTGAGGGGGTTAACATTATTTTTATAATACAAATTACGAGATATTAGTACCTACTTCGTTTTTATTTTATTCTAACCATTATACTATAAAATATTTTGGTTTTAGGGGGGAGGAGAAAACCCCCTACATCACCCCCGTAAATACTAATCATATAAATAGCACCAATGTAAACGGACAAACTGTGGTAAACTACTAAAATCATGAATAGACGAATAGTAAATACTAAATAATAAAACCTCGTGATTATCAAGTTAAATATAGATATCGACAAAATAATCCTAATTTAAATGCTATAATTGTATAATATACTATATTATCTATATTCAATAATAGTGGATATAATATAGACTAAATAAGTGTTCACTTAAAATGATATCGATAAATTAATCTTTTAGTTTATTAATGTCTTGTCTTACTTGATACAAATCCTGAAATGGAGTCTCCACTCTCGATTCAAATTAAATGTTTTCGAATAAGTAATGCATTTAGTGATATGGTAATAGAAAACAGGTCATTAAATACATGATAATTTGTAGATGATACCTATTACCTGCACTTGTACTTTTGTCTTTTTATTTGAAAAACAAAGTGATGTACATTGGTCAATAACTATTATAGTTTACAAGTATTTTTATAGGTTTACAAATAGTATCTATGAAAAAAACTTTTGCATCGAGTCTTAATTTTGTATTTGGAATTTTGAAAGTAAATTATATAATTTCTTTTTTTTTTTTCTATAACACCAGTGTACAATTTCTATCACGTCTGTAGAAAATATCACTAAAAACATAATGACTCAATAATAATCTTCATGTTAAAACAATTATTTATTACTATTTATTATATTTATGACAATTTACAATAATATTATGTAGAATTTACAACAATAATAGTATGGTAATGGTAGTCTAAGTATCTACAGCCATTATTGTTTATGTTTAATTATACTTAATAATTTTTAAAAAGTACCTAAACTAGCTTAGTTGAATATAAGTAATATTTCATTTTTTTTTTTTTTAAGGAACAATTTATGAAATACAAACAAAAGTAACATAGCGTGTCATTTATAACTGAATATAAGATTAGGAAAATTAGCTATATAGTATAAATATAAATTGTATGTGCCTTCCCCTATTGAAAGCTGTTAATATGAATAAAACTTTACAAATTATACATTATATACCTTAAGGAGACTTTTAAAGTTTAAACAGCAATAATACTTTCTTTCTTTTATCTTTTTAAAATTAAAACCAGACAATTAAATAGTAACACTTAATCATACAGGTAACTCTATCACACAAACGAACAATATTAGTAAACAATTTTGGATATATAAATTAAAAAGTTATATTATTACTATATAAAACAATCAACTGGAAAAAAAAACTATTAAAGAAATATATTATTATAACAAAAGCCATACTTATCTTGAATTTTAAAGAGTATAAGAAACCAAACACAAATCCATTTAAGATGATTCAACAGTAAAAAAAAAAAATAATAAGAAAAAAAATTAAAGCATATAGAATATGTGTATATCTGTGTCTTCTTTAAATAATTTTTTAAACCTTTGAATAAAAGTATAAAATTTGTTTTACTAATCTGTATTATGTAGTATTTAAAAGTCAAATGTGCAATAGATTTTTAAGAACCAGTATTAGTTAACATATTAATAATTACTGTTAGATTATTTGATTTATGTTTTAGATAGGCATTTCAAAATTAACACCCAAGTGTTGTTCACGAGCTAGATTCACAATTTCAGATAATTTCACTGCCAAACGAGCAGCTTCATCTAGATTATCTACTGGCAAAATTTTCATACCAGAGTTTGCAATACGAAGTTTTGCTTCATCAACGTTTGTACCCTATAGATAAAAAAAAAATAAATATCTTTTACATCTAAGAGTAACAGTAACTTAAAATTATAATTTATGACTATACAACAATAATATACCTGTAAACGACAAATTATTGGTACATTAAGATTCAACTCTTGAGCTGCTGCAATTATTCCTTCAGCAATGATGTCACATCTCATTATCCCACCAAAAATATTGACCATAATAGCACACACCTATAATTATTCAAAACTTAATATAATTAATTATGTTCCTAATATTTGACGTAATATTTTTGATATGAATAGATTAAATAAATTATTACAATAATATCAATGATACATAAAATTCAACTTTTTTTTTTTTAATCTTGAATGTTATGGAAAAAGGCTTGACTTATAATTTTTAGTTAAACAAAATTCATACTTTAGGGTCTGATGTGATTATTTTAAAAGCTTCTTTCACTTGAGAAGCAGTAGCACCACCTCCAACGTCCAAGAAATTAGCTGGATGTCCACCGTGCAAGTTAATTATATCCATAGTAGCCATTGCCAAACCAGCACCATTTACCAAGCAACCAATAGTACCTAATGAAATTATTGTCAAGAATTGAACAATATATTTTGATGTATAATTTTATAGATTTTAATTAATTACCATCAAGTGCAATATAGTTTAGATTAAATTTAGAAGCTTCAACTTCCTTTTCGTCTTCTTGAGTCCAATCACGCAAATCAAACAATTCTTTTTGTCTAAACTCAGCGTTATCATCAAATCGGAATTTAGCATCCAAACAATAATCTTTAAAAAAAATAATTTAACATGTTTGTTACATTAAAAAAAAAAATGGCACCTTAATAAATTTAACACAAAAATATTATACTTACATCCTCCAGTAGAAATACTTTCAGCATAAGGATTAACTTCAATTAATAAAGCATCTTTAGTAAGAAATAAGTCATATAACTTCAAAATAACATCTGCGGTTTCATCTTTTTTTTTGGTCAATCCAACTTTGGTGATTACATCCAAAGCCAGTTCTCTAGATATACCTAAATATATATATATATTGTAAATCATAGATCATATACAATGGATGGAGCCACAGCTCAATATTGTACATATTAGTGATAAATTGTCAGTTATATAGCCTTTCTGTGCATGTGCAAGTGACTAGTCGCCCTTTTTTCCCAATGATAATATATTTTTAAACTTTGAATTTGAGATCAATATGCTACTAGTTGCTAGCACATGTGGAGTAAAGATCACATAACTGGCGACTCGTGACTAACATGTACATCATCAACATTGTGGGTAATCTTTAGGTCATGATTCTAATTATGATCTAAGTAGTAAATCAAAGAAGCTAACCAATAACTTTAACTTTTTTAGAGATAAATATAATATTTAAGAGGATGGCAATATTTGTTTTCTCTCTCACTCACATGCGACATAGATGAAACTCTTTCACCAAAAATCATGTTTTAATGATATTTTTGAGGGTATGACATATAGGTTTTTTTATTATTATTATTTAATTTTGTATTTGACTTTCAAAAAAAAAAATTTATTTTAATGTTTAAATTGTTTTGAGACAATATTTAGACAAATTGATATGTCATACTCTCAAAAATATTACTCTCTATCGATTTTATAATAAGTGATTTTACTCTAAGATTACTCAAAAACATAAAAAAACTCATTCTCTGAAAATGTGTTTTGTCTATATTTTGTATGGGTTAGAGAGAGAAAACGAACAGTGCGCTAACATTCTCTTAATATTAATATAGAATGAAACTTCAATATTATAACAAACTTCCATTTAACAAATTATTTTTGAGAACTATGACCTTCATAATTAATTCTATTTAACAAATTTCTTTATAAAACAATTTTTTTTTTTTTGTTCCCCATGAGACTTCATGTTTCAATGTACAACAAAAGTAAATAAATAGGTATAATATGCCTAATGTTAATATTAACAGACATTTTTATTTAATCGAATTCTAATATAAATAATAAAAACATTTTAAATAAAATAATCTATTCTACTTTAAACAAAAGATTATTTAACAAAAACATATGATTCATAAACACAATTATTATCTTCATTCCACTTAACTAATTGACCTTAAAGGTTAAATTTAAATACTTAAAATATCTTTATAAATAATCATTTTTATAATAAATGTTGTTAAATTATAATATATTATATGATATTGTTGTTTTATTAAAATGTTTATATTATTATTATTACATAATTTGTACATAGAATATTAAGAGGACGTTATACCAGCATGTATTTATTTGTCTTACTAACATACAACATAATTAAAATCGTCATCAGAGGACGGTGCAACATTGTTTTTAATTTTTTAATCACTATACGAAAAAATTTATTATCATTTCACAATCAAATATTTTTGTGTTTGAATAATTTTTTTTTGTAGTTCTAATATTGAAACATAAAAACGATGTTGCAGTCTAAAATCTTCTCTTTCTAATGTGAAAATTTAGTTGCTCAATTTGGACTACAACCTGAATGGTTTTTAACTATGTAAAATAGTTTTTACCATGTTTTACTTTTGTAAGACAGAGACATATATGTGGGTGTGGTGTCCCCCCACCCTTAAGAAGATAATATTTAATGTCTCATTTGAAAATGCTTGTAAACAATACAATAACAAATTACTTTTAATAAAAGCAAATAATAAAACATGATATCAACTGACAGATTTAATAACAAATAATTACCTTTTGTAATATCAATAGGCATATATAAAATTGCTTCAGGATTGTCTTCAGCAACTTTTTCTATGTTTACACCACCTTGAGAAGACGCTATTAAAACTGGACCCTACAAAAAAAATGAACATTTTATGATTGTCTTATACACAGATAAAATTTCTTATATTTGATTTAATTATTTTGATTTATTTATTCACTTACACCAAAAGCTCTTTCCATCATAACAGCAAAATAAAATTCTTTTCTAGCATACACACGTTCAGCTACCATAACTGCATTACAAATACGGCCTTTCTCTCCAGTTTGTTTTGTTATCAAAAAATCTCCTAACATCTGATCTGATACAAATTCAGCTTCTTCTGCCCTGAATTAACAAATATTGTATTGTATACATACACATCAATAATATTATTGTTAGCTATAATTCTCACTAACGTGTCAACCATTTTAACACCGCCTTTGAATCCTTTTTTGAAATGACCTAATCCACGGCCACCAGCCAACACTTGAGCCTTGACTGCAATATCTGTGAGTCCAAGTCCCCGCACTAGTTCAGCCGCTTCCTTTCCAGTTTTGGCTACACCGAACTTAGGGACAGGTATACCAGCACCTTTCAGCAGTGAATAGCTGACATGTTCATGTACATTAAGGTTTCGACGCTGTTGGCTGTTACTCCATAAAGGGCATGCAGGCAATGATGCGGCAAACAGCTATTGAAACACGTTATTGGTCAGACAAATGTGGATACCTTTGATATTATATTAGAACAAGGTGCAAACCAATGTCACTAGAGCTAGTTCCAGATATTTCGAAATTAATATATTAACATTTAGAACAAACTTAATAAATTGTTTTTAAGCGGTCATTGAAAATTTTGTCTAGACTGACACTGTAATTCAAACTATCATTGATGTACTTACCTTGGGGCTCTTTTTGCCCAATGTTTCTAGTACGTACGAACTTTTGGTAACTAAATTGGTCATAGTAACTTTTGGTTTGGGGAAAACGATAGAGTGACAGTCGACAGACTTGACCGGAAAAATAGACAGGATTCCTTGCCCTTCACTCTTTGGTAGGTGAATGATTTTTTTCTCATCGATTGGCCCCAAACACCACTCGTGATAAGAACTAAACAGTGAAACCAGCGATTGCTCGTTATCCGATTAAAAGAAAAAGAAAAAACAAATGTTGATAACCACTGTAAAAAAGCAGGAGCGGGAATTTTCAAAAATTGATTCAATTTTATTGTGAGCATCGTTCGGAAAACTAGTTTGTATTATTATTGTATTACTTATGGTGTGTATGATTTAAACATAATATTTAATAATAAATTATAAAAAAAATTAAATAAATACATCGAGCTCATCAGGAAATATGTACTTAACATTTTATAAATAGGTAATAAAATATTGTTCTTCTTACTAATTTATAATTACTATCAGTGTCAGCCTGGGATTTTAAGGGCCCAGGAGGCAAATTATTCAAAGGGCCTCTCAAAAATAGCAAATCTCAAAAAAATAGTTTTTATTTTAATAATAAAAAATTCAAATGTTAAGATTAAAAATATCTATATTTATACAATATATGTAACCACAAAATGTAATGTGTATAAAAATTAAAAACTAT